>OU342741.1:155423326-155587698 GCA_910589775.1 Avena eriantha | reverse complement strand
GGGGGCGAGTGCGGTGGAGCGGGAATGCGCGCCCAGGTGGCGACCAGGGGGGTTGGAACGCGTGTAGGGCGAGAGCGGTGTGTGCGGTGGGTTGGTGTGTGTCGGTGTGCGTGTGTTGTGTGGGGGCTGGGGCTGTGTGGGTGCGGGTGGGTGTGAGTGTTGTGTGGATAAGGGTAGGGGTTAGGTAGGTTAGGGTTTAGGTAGATCTAGGGTTAGGGTAGATTTAGAAATAGAACCATATATTTAGACTAGGGTTTGGAGGTGGCCGGCCGGGCTTTCGGGCCTGGCGGCCTGCCTCCTAAAAATAAATTAAATATTTTATTTGTTTAAAACGGGGCGTATGCAAACTATTTGTAGACAAAACGAAAAATTCCGGAGACCCGGGTTTTAATTTGAAATAACAACAGGGGATGTTTAGAAAACAAACTAGGCGTTTCGAAAATAGTTTAGACAAAAACCCATGCATGATGATGACGATGCTCAAATGCAATGTGGCATGATGACATGAGCATGCGGTCATGATGATGCAATGCACAAAAACAACGCGTTTTCTAGTAGTGGTTTTTGCGGGGCGCCACAATTCGACACCACTAACAATGGATCTCGCCCTCGAGATCCGCCTCATGGTACCGGGAAGAAGGTCGGCAATCTGAATCTTCTCGCTTCGTGTAGATCCTCGCGACACCACTAACAAGAGGTCGTTGTCCGTGGTCGTCGAGAGAACACTCTGGGAAACAAAGGACGAAGGTAAAGGTATCCACAAATAAAGCCACCTCTAACTTCCGTGAACGGAGTAAAATTGCTGGATCCACCGATTCAGTGTACAAAGCGAATGATAAGAGTAGTGGTATGGTAGCTACTCCATCCCGCACTCAAAGCATTACTTTGCACATGAATAGGAGAATTATGCAACCAACTCTCAAAATTCAGACTGAAGATCTCGACAAGCGAGGTTCGGAACAAAGGAATGATGCAGGCTCTACATCGGATCTGGCGTAGATGATGTTGTCACGTCGGAAAAACACCGGAAAGCACAACAAGGAACAGAGAGAAGTCCCACAGGTGAAGGATTCCTTAGATAGCATGAAGACCAGATGTAGAAGCACCGTTACCAAAGGAGGAAGCGAAACCCTGAAGGTACAATGGAAACCCAACCACGAGAATTCCTGGACTCGAAGAAAGGGAAGAGAGCATATTGAAAACACGCAGAGGTAAGAGGAGATTAGCAGAGGGGTAAGGAGTAAAACAGACCTAATCAGATCTATCCGACCGATTTTGCAAAATAGTTTGGACACTCTACTTCGGCCGTTAGCTAGGTTATCCTACAGGCTGGACTTGTGGGGTATCGCAACTGCTGAGCTCTGATACCACTCTGTAACACCCTCAAATCGGCCCTATGCAAGTTTTAGCCCTTTCCGCCAAACCCGCATAGAAACGATTCAAGGACGCCCACCAGGCACTTTCGTGTGGGTGGAAAACAAAGTAATACCATTACACAACAGTCCTTGATGGGACCCACAGAACAGATATATATACAACACAACTCCATGAGTCAAGAATACAGATATACAATACAAAAATCCAAATCACCTTGAAATCGATAGGGCGTCCGACTACGGACAAGATGCAAATGGGGCTAAGAGCCCTCAAGAATAACCAATGGCGTCCATAACCCTGCCCAGGCCAAGCCGGAAGGGTAACCCTACTAACGACGTCGATCTCAAACCTGCTAAAACAAAAGGGGTGCCGACAAAGGGCAACAGAAAAAGAGGAGCGTCAGTACTGAGGCCAGTACACGGCGAGGCTAGAATTCGGCGGCGCTCGCCTACATAGGTATGGTGGGCTGAAGCGGCAGCACAACGGCACTAAACAACCTATAGAGACTCGGTATCACTGGCGGCTATTAGAGAGGGGTAAGAAAGACCTATTCGGATCCAACCTGAAGCTAACACCAAACAAACCCATCCTAGTATTTCCCCCTCGAGACCAAACAAGGAAGTCGGACCAAGGAACTCACACAGTTGGCAGTTTTATTCATTCCATTATAATTGAAGTGCTTACTAGTCAGATATAGATAACGTGGGTCGTCCTGATAGCATAAGTAGTGGGCAGTTTTAATCACCATTCCATTATAGTTGGGACATTTAATAGTCAGATATAATTGTCCTGAGGAATCCCAAAACCCAGCAATTGTTGGCACTTTTATCACATTCCATTAGAGTTGCAATACTTACTAGGCAGGTACAGCATGTCACGAAACAACCCAGATCCCCCAGTTGTTGGCATTTTTAATATCCATTCCGTTATAGTTGCATCTGATTACTAGTCACATATTAAGTCAAATTTATAGCACTACTTTAGTTAGGCTTGTCTATGATCAAGATACTGTGCTCCAAGTCATCCATAACCGCGGACACGGCTTTCAGAAAGTTTTACCCTGCAGGGGTGCACAAATAGCAACACACACTCGATCAACCTCGGAAAAACCAACTCAAAACCCAGCGAGGCATTCACGACAAAGCGATCACAGGATTCATAAAATATTTCAGGGGGGCACCCCACTAAGCTACCCGCAACGAAGTTGGCCGGCTCCGGAACGGACCCAGGGTTTGTGTGGACGGCTGTAAACGACTGGGAACCCGAAAGTGTGACTGGGCTTGTCGATACCGCGAAAACACTCCGTGATCCTAAACAGTACAGGTGCTCCACGCACAATCTTAAATAAAGCAGTAAAGCATGGCATAAGTACAGGATAGTAATAAAGCCCCAAACTACTTTGTGGCCCCAAGAAATAGAAATGAATCAAGCTCTGGCTCAGGGGGTCCATAAGGCCTCCCGGATGTGGATAGTGCGAAAAATCAAGGAACAGGTATCAAGTACTCGGGGTCCTAAGGGACACAAGTGGGCGTGGAAGAACCAAATAACATCTATTGCCCACCGATGCCTCTGCATTAGTTATATCTAGCATTTTAATAGTTGTAATTAAAGTCATGATCATCTCCACCAGTAAACATCTCCACCATTAACATCTGCCAGCATTTCAACAACTATGGTACTTGACAACGCGAGATCGCACCTGAGCAAGCAACTACGACTCGCAAGGCCAGCTATCTACCAAACATAGGTAATAGGAGGAGTCCAAGGCAATATAGAGGCTGCACGGGATATAACTGGTGCACGGAAACTAAAGCATCGCGACACGGATAGCAATAGATCAATAGGAGGAAATAAAGACTATAAATGCAAAATAGGTAGAAGGGGGAGAGATGCTCGCCTGGGAAACACTGCCGAAGGGTCATATCCGGAGAACTTGTCGGTACTCGCATCAACTCATCGGCCTAATCCGCGAAGAAGCAAACACTAGAAGAAACACCGGATGCAATATTTAATACTACGGCAGAAGATCCGACATGCTTATGATAGATGCAGATGCGGTGCAATTAGGCAGTATTAAGCGAAACCGGGGTCCCGACAATTAATTAGGCGGTTCAACTTATTTAGACCCCCGCAATTTAAATGTTGTACTAACAGGGTGAAACATGGCATCGGTTCGCTACACCAATTTAGATGGAGTCTGGAATAAGACAAAGATATCCCGCATAAACACTCCATGTTTAATTATGAGGTGAATCAGCATAATGCCCCCAACCCACAGACATGTATGCATGTATGAACAATTTAATATGTGACAATTGATAATGTCATATTATAAAAATAGGGGTCTCGGAAAGGGGATCACATTGGGGTCGAAGATCTTGGGGTTCCGGGGGTCCGGGGTCCGGTCTCAGGGTTCGACGAGGATCGGTCTCGGCGGAACGGCGGGGATTGGCGAGGTTCAGACTCGCGATAGAGAACTTGTCGCATCCGTGTAGAAGACCATGGAATTCATGACGAAGGTCTTGGTGGGATCAGGCTTCGAATCCGAGGTGGTGACCTTGGCGTACCGAGGTTTGCGGGTTCTTCTTCGGATGCACATAGGAGATCATGGCGCTCGGTGTCACGCAGGAGAACTTGAGGTCTTGCGGCTTCGATTGCCGGTGTCGAACTCAAGTTTGGCAACAGTGGTCTTCGAGTGGCATCACGGTGGTTCTCGTCAATGTCTTCGTGGGCTGACCTTGGCATCGGGATGGTTATTTCCCGCGGCGTCGGTTTTGACAGGAACGAGGACGATCTTGAGCGGCAACCGGAGGAAGCCAGGCTTAGGGCCACACAAACCTGGACTTGGCTGCAAACATAAGCACACATGTGCAAAACAGGGTATCACAAGGCTGGAACCGAGCGGTGGCGTTGGATCGAGTCTTCAGAGTCAAACAGAAAACAGACACACATGACCGCTGACTTGGTCCTCATAACCGCGGCAAGCAGCAAGCCTGCGCAGGGCTCCAACGAGAAGATCATCGCGGGGGAGTGTCGGTTCGGAGCAGGACGCGACCGAAAGGAGGGCTCGCTGGCGGGAGAGCTCCGGGCGGTGGCGCTTGCGGTTGCTGGAGGCGCAAGCACGGAGCGCCGGGGTGGGGTCGCCGGAGACGACGCGTTGGCGGCTCGCGCGGCCAGAGACAGCGAGACGAGGAGGCGCGGCGAGCAGAGGGAGGCGCCGGCGGCTCGGGGAGAGGCCTGGTGGTGGCGGACTAGAGGCGGGGAGGGGAGGCCGAGGTCGACCGCGGCGCGGTGGCGGTCGTGCTCCAAGGAACAGGGACGGGAGGCGGTGGCGAGCTATAGGTCGGCGGCGCTCACGGCGGGGCGAGGTTGGGCGGCGGAGAGCCAGGCGGCGAGGAGGGGCATGGTGGCCCGGCGGCAGCGCGGAGCTCGGTGGAGAGCAGAGAAGAGCAGCGGGGAGGCGCCGATGCTGGCGGCGGCAGACGGTGCAGGAGAGGTGCGGTGGAGACAGGGGAGCGGGGCGGCGAGGACGACGGTGGTCGACGGCGGCGGACCGCTGCGAGCGGTTGGAGGCAGCTGCGGCGGGGACCGGTGAGGCGGGGTGGAGGAAGACGACGGCGGGGCTCGATCGACAGGGAGGTCGGCGCGTGGGGTTGGGGATTGCGATGGGGGAAGGGACGGGGTGGTAGGTGGGGAACGTGGGCTGGGTTTCCGTGCGTGGTTGTGGGCCAGGGGTGGGGCTGGCGTTGGCGTGTAACAGCCAGGTGCGGCGGCACGCGCGCGCGGTTAGTGGTGGCGCGTGCGGTGGAGCGGGAATGCGCGCCCAGGTGGCGACAAGGGGGATTGGAACGCGTGCAGGGCGGGAGCGGTGAGTGCGGCGGGTTGGTGTGTGTCGGTGTGCGTGTGTTGTGTGGGGCTGGGGCTGTGTGGGTGCGGGTGGGTGTGAGTGTTGTGTGGATAAGGGTAGGCGTTAGGTAGGTTAGGGTTTAGGTAGATCTAGGGTTAGGGTAGATTTAGAAATAGAACCAGATATTTTAGACTAGGGTTTAGAGGTGGCCGGCCGGGCTTTCGGGCCTGGTGGGCTGCCTCCTAAAAATAAATTAAATATTTTATTTGTTTAAAACGGGGCGTATGCAAACTGTTTGTAGATGAAACGAAAAATTCCGGAGACCCTGGTTTTAATTTGAAATAACAACAGGGGATGTTTAGAAAACAAACTAGGCGTTTCGAAAATATTTTAGACAAAAACCCATGCATGATAATGACGATGCTCAAATGCAATGTGGCATGATGACATGAGCATGCGGTCATGATGATGCAATGCACAAAAACAACACGATTTTCTAGTAGTGGCTTTTGCGGGGCGCCACATCTTCTCATGAACCACACCCACTGTCATTGCATGTCTGTTCCTCTCACAGACCACATCTCGAGTCATTGGATATGTGTTCTTTTCATGAACCACAACAAGATTCATTGCATGTGTGTTCTTCTCACAAACCACATAAGGATACACCAGTGTCATTGCATGTGTGTTCTTCTCATGAACCACAGCTAGAGTCATTGCATGTGTGTTCTTTTCACATACCACATATCACCAGTGTCATTGCATGTGTGTTCTTCTCACAAACCACATATGGATCCACTGGTGTCATTGGATGTGTGTTCTTTTCATGAACCACACCCAGTGTCATTGCATGTTTGTTCCTCTCACAGACCACACATGGATCTACCAGTGTCATTGCATGTGTGTTCTTCTCATGAACCACATCTAGAGTCATTGCATGTGTGTTCTTCTCATGAACGACATCTAGAGTCATTGCATGTGTGTTATTCTCACAAACCACATAAGGATACACCGGTGTCATTGCATGTGTGTTCTTCTCATGAACCACACCTAGTGTCATTGCATGTATGTTCCTCTCATAGACCACACATGGATCCACCAGTGTCATTGCATGTGTGTTCTTCTCATGAACCACAGCTAGATTCATTGGATGTGTGTTCTTTTCATGAACCACAGCTAGAGTAATTGCATGTATGTTCTTCGCACAAACCACATAAGGATACACCAGTGTCATTGCATGTGTGTTCTTCTCATGAACCACACATGGATCCACCCAGTGTGATTGTATGTGTTTTCTTTTCACAAACCACATATGGATCCACCAGTGTCATTGCATGTATTTTCTTCTCACAAACCACATATGGATCCACCAGTGTCATTGGATGTGTGTTCGTCCCATAGACCACACATGGATCCACCAGTGTCATTTCATGTTTGCCCTTTTCATGAACCACAGTTAGAGTTATTGCATGTGTGATCCTCTCACAGACCACACATGGATCCACCAATGTCATTGCATGTGTGTTCTTCTCATGAACCACATAAGTATCCACTAGTGTCATTGCATGTGTGTTCTTCAGACAAACAACATAAGGATCTAGCAGTGTCATTGGATGTGTGTTCTTTTCATGAACCACACCCAGTGTCATTGGATGTGTGTTCCTCTCATAGACCACACATGGATCCACCAGTGTCATTGCATGTGTGTTCTCCTCATGAACCACACATGGATCCACCAGTGTCATTGCATGTGTGTTCTTCTCACAAACCACATAAGGATCCACCGGTGTCATTGGATGTGTGTTCTTTTCATGAACCACAACCAGTGTCATTGCATGTCTGTTCCTCTCACAGATCACACACGGATCCACCAGTGTCATTGCATGTGTGTTCTTCTCATGAACTACAGCTAGAGTCATTGGATGTGTGTTCTTTTCATGAACCACAGCTAGAGTCATTGCATGTGTGTTCTTCTCACAAACCACATAAGGATACACCAGTGTCATTGCATGTGTGTTCTTCTCATGAACCACACCCAGTGTCATTGCATGTCCGTTATTCTCACAAACCACACATGGATACACCGGTGTCATTGCATGTGTGTTCTTCTCATGAACCACACCCAGTGTCATTGCATGTCAGTTATTCTCACAAACCACACATGGATACACCGGTGTCATTGCATGTGTGTTCTTCTCATGAACCACACCCAGTGTCATTGCATGTGTGTTCTTTTCACAAACCACATATCACCAGTGTCATTGCATGTGTGTTCCTCTCATAAACCACATATGGATCCACCCAGTGTGATTGCATGTGTGTTCTTCTCACAAACCACATAATGATCCACTAGTGTCATTGGATGTGTGTTGTTTTCATGAACCACATATGGATCCTAATTAACCTTAGGAGATAGACCGAGTCTTCTAGAAGGCACGCCCTAACACAGTTGTTCTGCTTGACGATTGTTACATACCGTTCGATCGGGGCGCTTGGACGATTGGGATGGTCTTCTTGAGATCGATCCACGAGTAGTCTATTCTGCGGCATGATTGACCATGCTTGCTCTGGACAAACTGGCAACATCGAGGGCTCCCCTGTTGCGAGTGTCACGACTCACGAGTTGAGTGGGCCATATCCTAGTGTCACGTCCGCATTACTTCTCTTCCTCCCCGTACTTCTCTTCCTTCCCCTCGAAGCCACTTTACCCACTTCACTCCCATCCTGCCGTAGCCGCAAGCCGACGGTGCCTCCATCCCAATCCATTCTCCGGCAGCCACCCCCTCCCCTCTTGCCATGGGTTCAAGGGGAGACGACGAGGAAACGCGTCGTGACGACAGGGACGGTGATTTCGATGTGAGTCGTCTCATCTCTATCTCTATCATCTGTGGCCAGTTATCTAATTTTTGAGCCAGATCTACTCTGTTTACTCATGCGCGTATGATGTCTTAGGCCAACCAAACGATGTATGACGCCGACTATCACAGTTTAGCGGATGAAGACAGTCCCCTGGTATGTAAACATGGATATGTGCCCGCTAAATTTGTAGCGTTCGAAGGAAGAAACGCGGGCAGGAGGTTTCTACGGTGTCAAGGACATCGTGCAATGATGCGAGGCAGAAGTTGTGGTGTTGTCAAATGGGTAGATCCAGAGTGGCCCAAATCGATGCAGAAAACGCTGGACAAACTATGGGAAATGACTGCTGAGTTGAAAGAATCCGCATTCAGCTCACTTCTTGACAGTGTTGAGATGAAGCTATGGGAACCAGTTGACACGACCAAGAATTAGCGAGATCTTAGGTGGGTGGAAGACAAGGTTAGCAAAGTCGAGAAGGAGAGGGACGCGGCGTTGGGCCTGAAGGATAAAGCAGAGCAAGAACTGACTCAACAAAGGAAGGATCTTCACCAGGCCAAAGTCCTGCAGTTCACAACTAAGAGTATTGACAAGTGCATGAGGAAAAATGCAGAGAAACAATTGAAGCTGTGCAAGGAAGATGCTAAAAGTAAGGAGCAAACGATTCAATCCTTGCTCTCGCAGGAAGATGCGCATCGGGCTAAGATTAGGAAGATCAAGGAGATGTGTGATAACTAGTTCTATTTAGCTTGAGCTCCGTGCCTTTTTTAAGTTGTAATAGTTGTACTTGTTGACCTAGCGGTCTGAACTATTGGCCCCGGAGTCCTGGGAGGAAAAAAATTGGTCGCTCGTTAATCTGTCTTAACCCTGCATTATTTCCTTTTGTCTGACCAATGCCCCTTGGATATTCCGCCCGTCGCTTCATCGTCCTCATGTACAAATAGGAGGCGCCATAGTGCGTCGCTTCGTCGTCCATCCCCTCGCCCTCTCCAATCTCCACCGTGTCGTCACTTCATCGTCCATCCCCTCGCTCCCTCTCCAATCTCCACCACGCTGCCATGGAGATGCCCTCGCTGAACTTCTATGAGGCGGTGATGTTCGCGCACTTCGACATCCTCGCGCCACCGGTCGCGACCGTGCCCCACGGATGGCGCATCAGCTATGCGGGGGTGCTGGTGGCTCCGCTCCTCGTCCCCGGCGAAGCCCTGATGGAGAGCGAAATCGCGGCGCGCCGCCACTAGATGCCCGCGTGGAAGAGGGTGCTGCCCCGGTACGCGGCGGCCAGCCCATACTGGCCGACGCTGTTCAAGGAGGAGCTGAAGGCCAAGATTGGCAACCGCCTCATTTACGGGCGCGTGGTGCACCAGGATCTCCGCAACCAAGAAGGGCGGGAGAGGTTCTGGTCCATCCCTCGATGGACCAAGTACACCGCCATCGTCGCCGCTCGCCACGAAGAGGTGCTCCGTCTCGCGAACAATGCGGAAATCGTGGAGGTTCCGTCCGACGATGACGAGGAAGCCGGCGGCTCGGAGGACAGTGGTAGAGGAAGTGAAATTGTTGACTAGTGGTTGAATTAATGTAGGATGTGAAATCGCACCTTTGTTTAGAAGAATTTGTGGTTGAAGTAATGAAATGCCTCGATTTAGATCTCTGTCTCGATTAATTTATGGAAGAATTTGTGATTTAGATCAATTTCTGCCTCGATGTAGATCTCTGTCCCGGATTGGGAACGTGACCGTGGACCAAAGACACCTTTTCTACTAGTGTATTCTGACATTGGTGGTTTGTTTAGACGTAATCTATGTGGATTGTGCCGCATGCAAATGGCACAACCACAATTTATAAAGTGGAAGCATGTACACCCGGTTACTGGAGATCCGGGAGCTTCGCCAGATGCAGGGGATGCAGGAGCAGAGAGGCGGTGAGATAGACAGGCTCAATATTAGGCCAGAAAGTGGTACCGATTTCCTCCTCATCTGTGTATTATCGGTGAGAACATTGCTGTTTATGTTGCCACGTCATTGTGCATCATCTGAAATAAGTTGCTGCTTCGTGGAGTGTGGCAGCTTAAATAAATTTTTTCCGTGCCACTTACATTCCTTCGTATTTGGAGACCTCCTGCCCCTCAGCAATCGTGGAAGCCAGTGCTGCGTGTTTTCAGATAGCACTGGCACAATCAAAATTTCGGATTCAACTACTAACTCGGGCGTTTCCAAACCCTAAGTCACGGTACATTTTACTTAGAGAACGTGGGTAGATTGTTTCACCCAGCAATATGCCACACGCAAAGCTCCATAATTTAACAGAATTACATATATAGGTTCAAGTTCAACACATTACTATGCATCTTCATTGCCAGCAACCTTCTTCCGCAGCATGGGTGCCAAGCCTTCACGTCCACTGGCTTCTTCATTTCCTGCCTTTTTCCTCTTCCTCGGTGCCAATTTTCTTAGCTTCACGTACTCTGCATCACCAGGAAAATGGGCACCAGAATCATGTCTAACATCATCTTTCCACACGTTTTTAATTTCTTCGGGCAGCAAAATGACTGACCCGATAGTCATGTTTCTAACCTTGCGGCGCTTCCTGTCAAAGAAACAAGACTGTTGCATAACTGCCCAATATCTACAGAGTAAATAAAACAAAAAATTATAATTCAGCACAAACATGAGAACCCCAAGTGACCTTTGCTTACCAGGAGCTAATTTGGTTCGAGCAACCACCCTGTCCAAGAATAGACGGGCGACTCCCAGTTGCAGCAGCTTCCACATCTAGTACATCACATTTCAGCTCAAACATGGCAGCCGAAGCATACCTTTTCATCAACCCAATTAGCTGACTGTCACATGTTAGAGGAACCATGATGCCACGTTCATCCATGAAGCTGAACTTTGTAGTCTGCTTCGGCCATAATTCATCATGATTACGCAGAGCAGCAACCATACTAGATATAGTGCAGATCTGTGCAGGCTCTTCTTCCATCGTGAAACAATGGTGTCCATACCACTTGCCCTTAGAGTCGTACCTGTAGAGGATTACCATAACCAGGTAAGGGGGTCTGCGGAGATCCCACTTGACAGAAAACTGTGGACAAAATATGTTTGTCAGTGTTGGGCTAACAAACAATTTGAGGCTCAGTAGCCAGCTAGCAGTTATAATTAGTGCGAATAGCAAAGAGAAGGGTAGCTCACCCACTTGTAGCCAGAACTTATTCTTACTTGATAGTAGAATCTGCCATCCTCCGAACTGCTCGGCTCGTCGGCGGCGAAGGCGGGCTAGAGCCTCGCAACGGTGGCTATGGCATGCGCATTGGAGCTCGGGATCAGCGATTGGGCGCAGCAATTGGACACAACAACTTGGCGCCAGAAGTCAAATGTCCGAAGGGATCGTACTGCCTGGAGGGTGGATTCCGATGCCACTGGTGCTAGGGGAAAGGTGGGAATGGATTTTTGAAATTGGTCAACGCATCCAATCCACTTAGCTACTCGATTTGCCTAAGAGGTTGCCGCGTTGGAGCTCGCGTCACGGAC
Source organism: Avena eriantha (assembly GCA_910589775.1). Classification (NCBI taxonomy): domain Eukaryota; kingdom Viridiplantae; phylum Streptophyta; class Magnoliopsida; order Poales; family Poaceae; genus Avena; species Avena eriantha. The sequence continues at coordinate 155,576,091 of OU342741.1, read as the reverse complement.
AGATGACCTACATGGGGGTCCCGATCGTCTACTTCAAGGGGCAGTTTAACAGAATGTTTGAATTTGGTAGGGGTTAGATGAGTTTGCCTCGAAATGGCCCCTCTCAGTAGTTGGCGGCCCAACTTTTCGAAACGTGGCAATTTCAGGCAACTTAGGTACCGCCATGCGCTGGCCAGCGAACTTTGGTACCGCAAACGAATAGGCCCATGTGCCGCAGGGTTTAGTCACCAGAATGAGAGATGAATTCAGAGAGCTAAAGCAAGGCAGAATGATTGTAGTGGAGTACCATGACAGATTCTTGTCCCTAGCCACGTATGCACCTGATGAGATCAACAGTGAAGCTAAGAAGAAGGAGAGATTCCTGAACGGACTGCATGATGAGATGCAAATGGTACTAGTCAACATCCGTTTCGAGGATCTCGAAGAGCTAGTCGACTCTTCCATTCAGATGGAAGGGAAGATCAACCAAGCGAATGACAACCGCAAGCGCATGATGATGCACTAGAGTAGATCCAACAGTCACCAGAAGTATCGCCCCAACCTGCCTGCCGGATATGCCCCGCGAAACAATAGACCCCCAATGTCTCGCCCAAGCTACCCCAACCGTAGTAGAGGAAATGTGAAGTCCGGAGGGAACAACAACAACCACCCCGGCAACTCCAACAACTTCAACCGTGCACCGCCCAAGTCCAACAACCACAGCAACAACAATACTTCCCCAAGGGCTGGCAGCAATGTTGTGCCCATTGTAGCCAAAGACAAGCCTCAGATTACTTGTTTTGAGTGTGGAGTTAAGGGTCACTACTCCAATGAGTGCCCCAAGAAGATTGCCACCACTGCCAATGTGAATGCCCTAGCTTAGCAGTAGCGCCGTGTTCAACCCGGAAGAAGATTTTCCCTAGGGAACCCTCACAACCGCAACGGCCGTCTCTTTCACATGAACGCCGAAGAATCCCAAGAAGCGCCATATGTCGTGCTAGGTATGTTTTCTGTTAACTCAGTACTAGCAACAATGTTGTTTGATTCTGGAGCATCGCACTCGTTTTTTACAAAAGAATTTGCATGCACTAGTAAGATTCACCCAACCAATTTGAATCATGTTAGGATAGTTCAAATATTGGGTTCAACCACAAAAGCTAGAAAAATTTGCAAGGCTGTGCCTATCAGAATACATGGGATAGATTTTTATGCCAATATAATAGTACTTGGAACCAAAGGTTTGGAAGTAGTACTAGGAATGGATTGATAGACTGTGCCAAGAAAGCCATCACCATGGCTAGTAGCTCTGGAGTATCAGTAGAGCATATATATGAAACCTTACCCCATCAGTTCAAGTGCAACAAGAGTCTACCCCTACCCACCATAGACTAAGTCAGAGTACTCTATGAATACCTCGACGTATTCCTATATGAATTGCCCGGTATGCCCCCAGATCGGGATATTGAGTTCATTATTGAACTAATCCCTGGAACTGGACTCATAGCTCAGAGACCTTATAGTATGAACCCCTCAGAGTTAGTGGAGCTGAAGAAGCAACTTGATGCTATGCTGGCGAAAGGTTTGATTCAACCAAGTGCCTCGCCATGGAAATCGCCCGTGTTGTTCGTCGACAAGAAAGATGGAGGCAACCGTTTGTGCACAGATTACAGGAAGCTGAATGATGTCACCATCAAGAACAAGTACCCATTGCCCAAGATAGAGGATCTGTTTGATCAGTTGACTGGTGCCAGAGTGTTCTCTAAGATTGATCTTAGGACTGGTTATCACCAACTTAAGATTCGTGCAACGGATATTCCAAAGACCGCCTTTAATACCAGATATGGATTATATGAGTATACGGTCATGTCTTTTGGATTAACCAATGCTCCTGCCTATTTCATGAATCTCATGAATAAGATCTTTATGAATTTTCTAGATAAGTTTGTCATTGTGTTTATCGACGATATTCTTATCTACTCCAAGTCAGAAGAAGACCATGAGCAACATCTGAGAATCATCCTTGAAACCCTTAGAGAGCATCAGTTGTATGCTAAGTTCAGCAAATGTGAGTTTTGGCTGAAAGAAGTAGGATTCCTCAGACATATTGTGTCTGCCAGAGGAGTCGCTGTTGATCCCGCCAAGATCAAAGATGTTGAAGAATGGGAAGCCCCAACCACTCAAACCCAAGTCCGTGCATTTCTCGGATTAGCGGGATATTACCGCAAGTTCGTTGAAGGATTTTCGAGCATCGCAAGACCCATGACCCAATTGTTGAAGAAGGACAAGAAGTTTGAATGGACCGACAAATGTGAAGCAAGTTTCCAAGAGCTCAAGAAGAGATTGAATTCAGCCCCAATATTGATCATGCCAGATATCAAGAAGCCGTTTGATGTGTATTGTGATGCATCCAAGATTGGTCTCGGATGTGTGTTGATGCAAGAAGGCAAAGTCATAGCATATCTGTCCAGACAACTGAAGCAGCATGAGCAGAACTACGCTACCCATGATCTCGAATTAGGAGCTATAGTTTTAGCCTTGAAAACCTGGCGTCATTACCTTATGGGTAACCGCTGTGAGATTTACTCAGATCACAAGAGTTTGAAGTATATTTTCACTCAAAAGGAGCTGAATATGAGGCAAAGGAGATGGATAGAGTTAATCAAGGATTATGACCTTGACATTCATGGCAAAGCCAATGTGGTAGCGGATGCTCTTAGCAGATTGCCGTATAGATTAAACACCATGATCAAGGAGAAGCAACCAAGTTTGCATGAGGAGTTGGAGCAGTTTAGAACTGAGCTAGTTAGCAAAGGATTCTTAGCTAGAATTTAACTTCAACCCACTTTGATCAGTTAGATCAAGGAAGCTCAGAAGGGAAATGAAAGTATCGACGGAATCAAGCGTCGTATTGGTACATGAAAGGTACCTGGATTCACCAAAGACGAAGAAGGAGTTATGTGGTACAAAGGATGTATCTGTGTGCCAGCAGATTCGGAGTTGAAGCAAGTTATCATGCAAGAAGCTCATGATACTCTTTATTCTATCCACCCCGGAGGAACGAAGGTGTATCAAGATTTGAAGGAACAATTTTGGTGGCACAAGATGAGAGAAATCGGAAGCTACATCGCCAAGTGTGATATCTGCCAGAGAGTCAAAGCGGAACATCAGAGGCCCGCGGGACTGTTGCAACCATTGCAGATTCCGGAATGGAAATGGGATTCTGTTGGAATGGACTTTATCACCGGGTTGCCTACTTCTAGTAGGGGAAATGTCTCAATCTAGGTCATCGTTGATAGACTGTCCAAGGTAGCCCATTTTATACCTGTCAAGCCAACCTACCAGAGTTCTAAGCTAGCAGATTTGTACATTGCTAGAATTGTTAGTCTACATGGAACCCCCAAGACCATAGTATCAGATCGAGGAACCCAATTTACCTCGATATTTTGGCAGAAAGTCCAAGAAGGATTAGGAACCAAGTTGAATTTCAGCACAGCTTATCACCCGCAGACCGATGGACAGACTGAAAGAGTCAACCAAATCCTAGAGGATATGTTGAGAGCTTGTGTGTTAGAGTACGGATCAAAACGAGAAGATTGTCTGCCTTTCGCAGAATTTTCATACAACAACAGTTATCAAGCCAGTTTGCAAATGGCCCCATTTGAGTTCTTATATGGAAGGAAGTGTCGTACCCCTTTGAATTGGTCACAAGTAGGCGAGAGTCAGATTTTCAGACCCGCCATCCTATGGGAAGCAGAAGAGAAGGTTCACAAAGTTCATGAGCACCTCAAGACCGCCCAATCCATACAGAAGAGTTATGCTGACAAGAGAAGGAGAGACCTGACTTTCAATGTCGGAGATTTTGTGTATCTCAAAGTTTCTCCATTGAAAGGAATTCAAAGTTTTAGTCTGAAAGGAAAGTTAGCCCCCAGATATATCAGACCCTTCAATATTCTGCATCATCGAGGAGAAGTATCGTATCAACTGGAACTGCCAGAGGAGATGTCATCCATCCACAATGTGTTCCATATCTCATTACTTCACAAATGCCTAGAATTGCCGAAGAAGACCGAAGTTTTCAAGAACATCGATCACCGAGCCATTGATATTAATAAGGATCTGACATATCCTGAAGTGCCCATCTATATCTTGAAAGAAGCTTACAGAACCACAAGGACCCAGAGTATCAAGTTTCTCAAGATCCAATGGAGCAACCATAACAAAGAAGAAGCCACTTGGGAGCGAGAAGATTACATTAGGACTGAGTTTCCAGATCTCTTCAGTTCCTAGCTTTCTTTCTTAAATCTCGGGACGAGATTTTGTTTAAGGGGAAAGGTTTGTAACATCTCAAATCTTTAATCAAGGTTATTAAGATCCAAAGCACCCAATTTAGGGTTAACAATAACTTTTCCTCATTTAAATAATTAAGAATGCATATGTGTGTTGCATTAATATAGAATTGTTTTGAATTGACATGTCTGTTTGTTCTAATGGTTGTAAAATGATTCAAAGATGAATTCCACATCATCTAGATCATTCCCAAGCAAAATCCAAAGAAAAATAAATCAAATGGAATTAATAAATGCAAATGGTCTTTTGTGCCATTTTAATCCACTAGGTCACTTTAGGTGTTCCTACAACTCAAATTCCAACAGAAACATTTCTAACTCTTTGCACCCCTTGCTAGTACAAGTAAAGATATACCAAGGCCCACTTTGTGATCCTACAAAAACATTTGAACTCTAAATTTAAATGACATTTGAAAATGAATCAAGTGTATGTACCTAGATCACACTTTTTCAAAAAACCACTCGAATGAGTTCAACTTGACAATCCCAAGCAACCACAGATGCTCAAGCATGTGACTAACATCTCCACCAAAAATCTTTTCAAAATTCAAAACTTTTCTTCATGCGGCCATTGTGTCGAACACCTTATGATCATAGAAAAACCTGCCTAACTAACACTATTTTGATCAAGGTTTTGTCAAGCCATTTGACCCCAATTAACTTCCCTTGTCTCTCCTAGCTCCAACTAGACCATCAACACGCTACCCTTTAGCCTTTAGCAGCAGTGTCGCGCCACCCCGACGCCATGCCCGCCAGTCGAGCATAGGCAGCTCGCAGGAAATAGCCCCGCCCTCTTCCGCCGCTCCAAGGAGGTAGGCGTGGTAGCACTGCCACCCACGGTCCCTTCCCCAAGCCTTGCCAGCCCCTGTACCACCTCACATCACCCGCGCACTAAGCCTCTGCGCCATGCGTAGCTCATGCCAGAGCGCCATCCCCGACAGGCCCACACGAGCCGCGCCTCGACCCCAGCTCGCGTGCGCCGCCCTACCATAGCCCTAGCACCTCCCCAAACACGCCCTTTTCCCGTTGCGCGACCAGAAGCCGCCGTGAACCGCGTCGAGCACCGCCTCTTCCACGTAGAGCGTCGCCATTTCTTGACCGCATGCCACCGCCCCTAGCATCGTCTTTACGCCGTAGCTGACCGCCAGGAGGCAAGCCACCGTCCGCCTACGCCGCCCATGCCTCTAGTGCCCTATACCGTCGTCACCGACGAGCTCACTGTCGCCCTCACGGTCCCCTCGTTGAGCCTATATAAGGAGCCCTCCCGAGCACAAATTCCTCACACCACTCAACTCCCCTCTCTCTCAGAACCACCTCACCCCATCGCTGGAGCCGCTCGAGCAGCAGTTCTCCGGAATTGTGCCGGAGTTCGCCGCAATAGAGGAGGAAGAGCCCCGTCGATTTCATCCACCCCAGGAGCCACCGCGACCTCGCCTAAGTCCACCGTCGTCTCCTCATTCGATCGCCCCCATTGAAAAGCTAGATGGAGCCCTGGTATGCCCCCATTGCACCCCCACCGAGCCAAGAGGGTTCCGTCTCACCGACGACCAGTCCGTCGTCGATGATGAACTAGAGCCGTCGATCTAGGTTCTAATCGTGCGACCCACATCGCCCCGTACCGCTTCGTGTTAGAAGAGTCGCTGACATGCAGGACCCCCCTATTAGCTATCCTTTGTGCCGCGGATTGTAACTAGGCCAGCCCATTTTCTTTCCCTGGCCCTAGAATTCAAATAAATATTTTTCTAATTAGACTTAAACTCAATTCTGTCCATTAGTTTAAAAATCTATTCAGAAAGATTTACTGAACCAAATGACATGATTCCAATCTTTTTGGAAATATAATTTAAATCTCTATCCAAGCTCGTTGGATTTAAATCAATTAGAGTTATAGATCATCTATAGAAAAAATAACAAAATAGAGACTTTTACACATTCAAACATTTTTCAAAAATAAACCATAATAGCTTTTGAGTTGATTCCAACTCTCAAAAATCACATTTGACCATACCTATCTGAATAAGTAATAATATTCAGGTTTGCATGTAGTGACTTTGGACTAGTACCAAAATAATGCTATATAGGCATTTCTAGTCACTTTAAATCATTAAAATAATGAACCTAAACTTATTAAAAGGTGATCCAACATTTAAATCACATTCCCATGTATTAGAATATGTGGTGATGACAGATGTCCACATGATCCCATATTTTAATTGGAGAATATTAAATCTTAGTTATTTGCAATGAGTAGAAATTACTTTTCTCAAATAAAATAAATGAAACTAGTTCATTAAATCTTGTGATGATTGTGATGATATTAGATCATCAAGTATGTGCATTAGTGTACTAAATAGACTAGTTAAGTATTGTTTGGTGATTGTGTATTCCGTATGTATTTATAGACGATAGTACCGACCAAGTCTACGAAGAGGAGGAATTCTACCCCGAGGAAGAAGAGGAGAATTTCAACCACTGCACCAACCAAGGCAAGCCTAGCACTTCAAGTAAACTGATCAAGCTATTGTTAGGAAGCTAGAATTATACAAGATGACCTAAGCAAGAGGCAATAGGCATGCTTGGTTATACATTTTGACTTATACCTACTCCAAGTTTTACTTACAAGCTTTACTTCCTTTTACTTTACCAAAGTTCTTTACTTTGTTTATAGATAGCATAAAGAGTATACAACTTGGCCTATCTAGTTAGACTTAGATGTCATTCTATGGCATGAGATTGATATTAGCATCCCACATTAGTGAACACTCTTAACTTGATGATTTGAGCCAAACCAAAAACTTGATCACTTTAGATGGGAATACTTGGTGAAAATGACTTATGAAAACCTTGGAATGATGAGTCATTCTATTGAGATGTTTTGACATATGTTGAGAAACACAAATGGTTTATGATGATGAAAACATTGATGCATGAGCCTTAGCCCTTTTATAAAAACTGATGGTTGGGTTCGGATGCGATACCATTCCAAATTTACCGTACAACCACAATACCTGAATTGGGTAAGGCTTAGCCGGAAGTTTATATGCATTAGTATGAGTTCCCTCGCGGGAGAGGTCTGAGCTGAGGCTACCTCTCAATGTTGTCCACCTATGCAGTGCCTAGGATGGCAGATGGCCATGGCTGGGAGGCCAAGCTCATAGGAGAGGTGCTTATACAAGAGTGTGTAAAGAAAAGTTTATGTTTGATTATCTGCATACTAAGTATGATGATTCAGGGTTATCCCTAACAAATGTATTGAATTTTTGGTGAAAGTGTACCACCTATGTAGAGTGTCAAACTATTCGAATAGTCGCGTCCATGGTTATGGACAGTTGGAGTGGCCATACTGTTCTGTTGTCAGATGTTTTCAAAATGACTTATGAAATGAATTGTGACATGACTTGACCACAACAGAGTTGTGACTATGACAACTAAGTTCCCACTTAGGTGATTTTAGAACTTTATTTTATCTTTCTTTGTTTCTGAACTCAGCTTAGGTTTCAAACTTAACTTTACAAATAAAATTAGCACTTAGCCTTCCTACTAGAACTACCTTACGTGTTAGTGATAGTTTGTGAGTACTTAAAGAGTACTCATAGCTTTGTCCCTGGTTATTCCCTAGGCCAGACTATGAGGACTATCCGGAAGAAGGACAGCAGGACGGCTATGACAACTAGGATCATCTCCCATCGTAAGCATTGCCTGTGACACTGAAGATGGACCCCACCGCTACGCTATTTATTACGCTACTTGTTTGTATTAAGACTGGATCATGAGATCCTTTATTTGTGTATGACCTTATTATGGTTTGTAATGGATGATGTACTGTGATATCCAATCTGTTATGTCTCGCAAAAATGGTAATCCTGGGATTGCGATGTATGGCATAAGATGCATCTGGGATTAGAAATCCGGGTGTTAACACTCGCCCTCATAGAAAAGGTCCCAAGGTTCCAGGTGGTGATGATGACTATGAGGAGGAAGAGGATGAGGATGACGACAATGATGATGACTCCAAGTGATTCCTTTGGGGTGATAGCTTGGTCTTTTCCCTTTTTGGTGTTATGCCAAAGGGGGAGAGGATGTCTAGTAGGATCATTTAGGATTTGCATGGGATGGGCATTAACATTGGGCTGCTTCTTATTTGGTTATGCCCTTGTATCTTAAAATTTGAAAATTTGCTTTATTTGGTTATTGTGAAACTATCCTTCGCATATGGACATGCTATGCCCATTTTATCAATGTATGTAAGCCTTTACTTTCTACTTTCCTGGGATGATTTCTATTACATGTATATCTTGTTGCACATCGTCAAGGGGAGCGTAACTATTGAAAGAACATTTCATGTTTCCATGTGTGTTGTGTGTTCGATAACAATACCGTGGAGTTTTCTCATATGTGCTAAGTGTGCAGGGAAATGTTATTGTGTTTGGGGGCGGATTCCGCCCCCATCAAAGGCCGGATAATCCGGCCTAACTCACTTGGCAAAGGTAGGCATGGCACGGCGCTCTGACTGGGGGCGGATTTTCCCCCGGAAAATCCGAAGGGGGCGGATTTTCTTCCCCTGACCAGATAATCCGGCCCTCACCTTGGGTCGGATAATCTGGCCCCCAGGAGACGATCAAGGGCTAGCATGGCGTGACACTCTGACTGGGGCCGGATTTCCCACCGAAAAATCCGAAGTAGGGCGGACTTTCTTCCACCAACCGGATAATCCGGCCCTCACCTTGGGCCGGATAATCCGCCCCCCAGGAGGCAAGCAAGGGCTGGCTCGGTGCATCGCTCTGACTGGGGCGGTTTATCCCCCGGATTGTCCGAGGCTGGGCGGAGTTTTTCCCCAGGCCGGATAATCCGGCCCTCACTTAGGCCGGATAATCCAGCCTCAAATGGCTCCAACGACTCAGTTGGGACAGGGGGTATAAAAGCCCCATCATCCCCTTCGGTCAGAACACTTGGTTCATTTGAAAAAGATCAGACCTGTTGCAAAAGCTCTCTCTCTAGATCTTCCACTTCAACCACCCGAAGGCTTCGATCTTTGGGGGAATTGAAGAGGAGACATCATACATCGTCATCACGAATCAAGCGGATCAACTCCTCTCCATTCACTTGGAGAAATCCCCGATCTAGTATTCTCGTTAATATCTAGATCCTGTGTTTTGTTATTGATAACTATTGTTCTTATGGCAGCTTATTGTCATTACGGGAGCCTCCAATTTCGTTGTGGAGTTGTATGATGGCTCAAAATGTATCGAGCTCATTGTTGAACCCTAAGAGGAAGGTATGCCGAGCACAGTAGCAAGTTTTCCCTCAGTTATGAAACCAAGGTTATCGAACCAGTAGGAGCAAGGAAACACCTCCAAGGTGTTGTTTCCAACTTGGAATCCTGCACAACACAACCATAGAACTTTGCCCCCAACTTACAGTGAGGTTGTCAATCTCACCGGTTTGCTGACAACAAAGGATTAAACGTATTGTGTGGAAGATAGTAATTGCTTGCAGAAAGTAAACAAAAACAGTAAATAGTTGTAGATTGATGGTAAAAGAATGGATCGGGGTCCATAGTTCACTAGAGGTGATTCTCCTTAAGATAGATGCCTTTGTTGGGTGAACAAATTACAGTTGGACAATTGACAAACATCGAGAAAGCATACATGCATATACTAATCATCTTGACTCCTATGAGATTTGATTGGGCATTACAACATTATACATAGACCGTAATCCAACTGCATCTATGACTAATAATCCACCTTTAGGTTATCATCCGAACCCCCTCCAGTATTAAGTTGTAAGCAACAGACAATTGCATTAAGCAAAGTGTGTAAAGTAAACAATACGATTGTTCTATGAACAAAGGATTGCTATTTTATCCCTAGTAGCAACAACACATCTAGTACCTTAGAGATTTCTGTCACTTCCCCATATTACTAGGGGCATGAACCCACTATCGAGCATAAATACTCCCTCTTGGAGTTGCTAGCATCTACTTGGCCAAGATAGCTACTAACAACATAAAGCATGCAAGATCAAAAATAACATAGACATGATAGAATCAATAATCAATCTGAAATAGCATCTCAATATCCATCGGATCCCCGCAAACACAACATGAAGGATTACAAATAGATGATCTTGATCATGAACGGAGCTCACAAGATCTAAACATGGTAGCACAAAGGAGAAGAACCAACCATCTAGATACTTCATGGACCCGTAGTCTAGAGATGAACTACTCACGCATCACACCAGAGGCAAGCATGGTGATGAAGAACGCCTCCAGGGTGATCTCTCCCCTCCAGCAAGGTGCCGGGAAGAGCTTCAGATCCCTACCGATCTGGGGATGGAGATGGCAGCGGCTATAGACTCTTTCGTGGATTTTTTTATCGGGTACTTAGGGTTTTCGTCCTGAGGGCTCTTTATAGGCGGAAGGGCTAGGTCGGTGGAGCACCAAGGGGCCCACACCTGGTGGTGGTGCGGCTAGGGCTAGCCACGCCACCCTAGGGTGTGGCCACCCTGGCTCCCCGCTCGTCTCCCCTCCGGACTCTTTATTGCTTCGGGTAAAATATTGACTTTGGCTTTTGTCCGGTCCAATTCCGAGAATATTTCCTTACTAGCTTTTTTGAAACCAAAAACAGCAGAAAACATGCATGTGGCGCTGTGGCATCTTGTTAATAGGTTAGTTCCAGAAAATGTGTAAAAATACTCCAAAGTGTGGACAAAACATAAGAAAGTAGATATAAAACAAGCATGGAACATCAAAAATTATAGATACGTTTCCAATGTATCAACATCCCCAAGCTTAGCTCCTGCTCGTCCTCGAGTAGGTAAGTGATAAAAAGAAGAATAATTTTTGAGGTGACATGCACCATTTGATCAAGGTATTTATAAAAAATTGATACCTAGGATCATAGTACTTTAACATAGCATGAAAGATAAAGTTCTAACAATAAGACATAGCAACTATGTTGTAACATGAAATGGTACAAACAAAAGATTCATGAATAACAATGCTTTGAAAGGCGTTTGTTTGTTTCACATATAGAAAACATAATGAGAATGGTATTCAACTTGTCCCTCATAGTGTAGCAAAACATAAATGCATAGGACACCTTCAAAGTTCATAAGGGTGACTAGATACAAATAGTTTAAGAACAAGCAATATCAAAGTTATGCGTCAATCAACAAGTTTTGGGACAATGCACGTTAAACTAAGAATGACCACTATGCTCTCTTAATAGTGCATAAAGATAGAAGATGGAGACTCAACATAAAAGTAAAAGAAAGACCTTCATAGAAGGAAGCAGGGATTCAAGTCTCATAAAGAGCTTCCAAAAATTATGGTACTTATTAGCTTTCAGCTCTCATTGCCCCTATCATAAGCATATTTAGGTGATTAATGTTAAAGTGAACAAATATGAGGATATGCTTGACAAGTTATAAGCTAAAAATCGCATACCCCTTACTTACGAAGACCGTTCCTCATGCTACTCAAGTTTAGTCACAAGTAAGTTCTCGTCATTATAAGTACATGTGTATCATAGAGAACCGCCAACGGGGTACCCCTTGCTCGATGATATGGAAGAATCCCCATATCAAAATTACAAGGCAAGCAGACAATGAGCATCTCAGCATCCTTTTATTTCCTATTTGCATAGGCTTATTTTTTTTCTTTTTTTGTTTCCTATTTGCATAGGCCCTTTTTATAGAGGATGCTTCATAGATTGCTCATTATGGTTACGCTGCAGGTTTCCACCATGATTAGGCATGGATTAGACCAGCCGCCCAAGCGTTTCTCTAACACATATACGAACTCCATGAGCCTTACAAGCTCCCCTTTCATTTCACATCGCCGGGATCCATAAGCAAAAGAACATGATATCAACTAAATAAAGTGCAATGTTGAAAGTGTTCCCCATGATAGCATGGTTCTGCTAATTCCCAACTCACAAAACGCAAGCATATACGCAACATAGATGGGCACAATGGTTCAAATTTATTAAGTGCAAGAAAAGTAAAGTGTGCCATCAAGTTCGTGAGAGCTTTAATCACTAATTTTCACATAATTAATTCGGAAGGTAGATAAAAACATGAATATACTTGGAATAGCAAATGCTAATAGATAGGTATGGTGGACTCTTTGGAATAACTTGGTTTTATTTGGAGTTGGATGCATGAGTGGAACTCATACTTGGTATGGAGGCTAGCAAAAGACTAGGAGCGACCAACTAAGAGAGCAATAATGGCCATAATCATGCAAAGCGACAAAACATCATTAATTAAAGCATAAAGTGATATTACAGTCGAAAACTAAATGATCATAGAGGCTATGGTGACTTGGTATAGTCTTAACATGGTGTGAGCATGCGCCAAGTCAACCCAAATAAAGCATTAAAGGAGAATACCACAATACTATGCTTTAATATGCTAAAACAACGCATGATTCTTTCAAGGCACATTAAGAAATCTCAATTATTTGTAACAAGTCATGCTACAACAATAACCACTAAGCATAAATCCAAAACAATATCAAACATGACATGATAAAGTCTAGGTCACAGTCAAAAACAAGCTCCTTTTATACCACTTATAAGCATGAACTTTCCTACTCTTTTCCAATCCAAACCAACTTATTTGAAAATTAATGTATGAATGAGGGGATCCAACCAATTTATTCAAGCAAACTAAGCAAACAAAAACTAAGAATGAAAACGAAGACGCTCCAAGAACAACACAACTATGCATGAAATAATAAAAATGAAGTGTTTGGAAGAAACCTGAGATTTTTATTGATGAAGAAGGGAATGCCTTGTACTTATTGGATATTTCTTGGGGTGACACTGGTGGCATCCCCAATCTTGGGCTTTTGTCCATACTACATCTTAGCACATTACTCTTCCCTACACTTAAAATTTCCTTCATACAAAACTTCACACAATCTTCATTAGCAACATTAGTGTACTCAAGATAATAAGTCTTTAGGTTCAGTTTCAACATAAGTAAAACTTCCCTTAAAACACAAGCTACTGTAGAAGTTCCTTTAAAAAGTTCAAGTGATCAAAGAGAACTCAAAGAGAAAGAGATTAAGAGGCAAATGCAAATAATGGTATAAATCTATCAAAACAGACCAGTAGGTAAAAACCAATTTTTTCGAAGACCTTCTGTTGCTCAAATAAAAAAGTGTTTAACTAACGAAAGTTGGATAACAACATGGGGCAGAAGCACAATAAATTACTGCTCAATCCGACATACATAGATGTTTCACGAATTTTTATAGCGAAGCACAAAAATCTGTTTCGGGACAACAACTTTCCCAAGTCTTACCTCTCTCTCATTAGAGGTTATTCTTGGCACAAAAACCACACAAAATTGATAAGGAGCAGTTATTACAGAGGTAATAACTTCCAAGACTCAACAAAAAGGTTCCTAACGAAATTTGGGTTATCTCCCAATAAGTGTTTTTCTTTAATGCCTTTGAGCTAGGTATAAGAAGCAAGAAAAAGAATCAAGTATTCTCAAATGAAGAAGCATTAAGATCAATACCAGAAACATCTTCAACAAGGCAAGGTATCTCATCCAAATAAGTTCTAGAGGATCCTCTCTCAATGCTCTTGGGTTCACTATTTTCATCAAACGGGTTTTCACAAACAATCCAATCAAAATTCTTTTCTAAGGCTTCATGCATTCCTACAAGTTTAAAAGGTATTGGTATCTTAATTTCCTCCCTATTAGGTTCGGTTTTATCCATCTGTTATCATGTACCAATAACATCTACACATGAGCCTAGCATATTAAAATGATCGAAGACCTTTCTAGCTTCTTTAGCAACATCATAGAATTCTTTAAGCAAGGTCTCTAAGATAAATTCTCTCTTTTCAGTATCATCAATATCTTTAAGTTTAAGAAACATTAATTGCATTATGGGGTTAAGGTTAAAAAACCTAGCTTCCAACATGTGAACTAAAGAAGTTGCAGCAATTTCATAATTTGGAGCGAGTTCTGCTAGGGATCTATCGTCAATATCCTCATGCTTACTAACATGATTAAAGAATTCCTCAATATTATCTTTACCAATTATGGAGCCACTACCTATTTAAAGGTCTTTCAGAGTAAACTTAGGGATCAACATGGTGAGCTAAGAACGAGGTAACAACTATAGAAAGACCTAATGTTTTTTTGTGTTTTTGATAAAGGAAGAAAACCAGTACAACTAATTTTTGTGTGTTATTGATAAAGAAACAAGCAAACAACGCAGAAATAAACTAAGAAAAACAAATAAAACAAAGTAAAGAGATTGGTTATGAAGGACTCCCCTTGTGAAGATGTCCTTGACTCCCCGACAACAGCGCCAGAAAAAGTGCTTGATGGCTCAAAATGTATCGAGCTCGTTGGGGAACCCTAAGAGGAAGGTATGATGAGCACAGTAGCAAGTTTTACCTCAGTTATGAAACCAAGGTTATCGAACTAGTAGGATCAAGGAAACACATCCAATGTGTTGTTTCCAACTTGTAATCCTGCACAACACAACCACAGAACTTTGCCCCCAACTTACAGTGAGGTTGTCAATCTCACCTGTTTGCTGACAACAAAGGATTAAACGTATTGTGTGGAAGATAGTAATTTCTTGCAGAAAGTAAACAGAAAATAGTAAATAGTTGTAGATTGATGGTAAAAGAATGGCCCGGGTTCCATAGTTCACTAGAGGTAATCTCCTTAAGATAGATGCCATGTTGGGTGAACAAATTACAGCGGGGTAATTGAAAAACATCGTGAAAGTAGATATAAAACATAAGAAAGTAGATATAAAACAAGCATGGAGCATAAAAAATTATAGATACGTTTCCAAGATTACTAGAGGCATGAACCCACTATCAAGCATAAATACTCCCTCTTGGAGTTGCTAGCATCTACTTGGCCAAGATAGCTACTAACAACGGAAAGCATGCAAGATCACAAATAGCATAGACATGATAGAATCAATAATCAATCTGAAATAGCATCTCAATATCCATCGGATCCCCGCAAACACAACATGTAGGATTACAAATAGATGATCTTGATCATGAACGGAGCTCACAAGATCTAAACATGATAGCACAAAGGAGGAGAACCAACCATCTAGCTACTACATGGACCCGTAGTCTAGAGATGAACTACTCACGCTTCACACCGGAGGCAAGCATGGTGATGAAGAAGACCTCCAGGGTGATCTCTCCCCTCCAGAGGGTGCCGGGAAGAGCTTCAGATCCCTCCCGATCTAGGGATGGAGATGGCGGTGGCTACAAACTCTTTCATGGAATTTTTATCGGGTACTTAGGGTTTTCGTCCCGAGGGCTCTTTATAGGCGGAAGGGCTAGGTCGATGGAGCACCACGGGGCCCACACCTGGTGGTGGTGCGGCTAGGGTTGGCCGCGCCACCCTAGGATGTGGCCGCCCTGGCTCCCCACTTCGTCTCCCCTCCAGACTCCATGTTGCTTTGGGTAAAATATTGACTTTGGCTTTTGTCCGGTCCAATTCCGAGAATATTTCCTTGCTAGCTTTTCTGAACCCAAAAATAGCAGAAAACAGGCAACTGGCACTCTGGCATCTTGTTAATAGGTTAGTTCAAGAAAATGTGTAAAAATACTCCAAAGTGTGGACAAAACATAAGAAAGTAGATATAAAACAAGCATGGAATATCAAAAATTATAGATATGTTTCCAATGTATCATTGTGCCCCGCTTGTTATTTAAAGGCGTCGGTTCCTGCCTCGAAGGGTTCCTATAGTGGAAAGGTGGATCAGTCCTTTGGTGGCGGGATCCATCGGAGAACAGGGTGAGGCCTATTGTGGCGTGGTGGTCTTAGTACCGCCCACCTCTCCATCACAGATGTACTTCCCTTAACAAGGAAGGAACTGGCGGGAAATTCTCTATAGTAGTATATCTAGAGAATTTACCTTTCGTGTCAAGCCTAAAAGTGAAAAAGCATTAAAATTTGAAGTAGCACCTATTCATCTCCTCTAGGTGCCCATACGATCCATTTCAATTGGTACCAGATCCCCGGCTCTTTATTCAGGCTTAACCTCCTAAGAGAAGTATGGGTAGTAAGGAAAATGGGAATGAGGTTGTGGACAAGGTCAAAATGGATGACTTCAATACGTTGGAAACAACCTTGTTGAAATCCTTTGAGACCAAGATGGAGGAGATGCAGCAAATGATTGCTCGCCTTACATCATGTATAGCCCCATCTCCATCTTCCTCTGAGGCCACCACTCCGTCATCCAAGGATAAGGCTCACGCCGGATCTAAGGAAGATGAAGTGGTAGGTGAAAAACATAATGGTTCCGCCTCCAAGAAGGGAAGTGGTAAGGAGGACTATAGTGAGGTTCCTCATCTATATTCTCCCGACCCACCTATCCCTCATCCTCATATAAACAATAGGGGTGATCCACCCAAGCTTACTGCATCTTCATTTAATCAATGGAAATTCTTAATGAAATCTCATGTATGCAGTTCGTCTATTGAGCTTTGCAGGATTATCGAAGATGGTATTCATATTGGAGACCCCACCAACTTGACTAGGAGAGAAGTTGTGGATAGTCAACTGAATGCAACGGCTCTCCACATGATTCATCTCGGAGTGGGTCCCAAGGACATTCCCCACATTGAGCACTTCAACACCGCCAAAGAAGCTTGGGATGCACTTACCGACCTATTCATTGGAAATGAAAGCATGAGAAGAAATAGGTATGATTCCATTAGCAATGAAGCTGGAGGATTTTACATGTTGGATGGTGAATACCTTGAAGATATGTATAGAAGGATTAAGGGCATTGCAACAACATTTAGAAAGCACGAGGCCACTCACATTGATGATGCTTGGATAAAAATAAAATATGTGAGTGCTCTAATGCCATTTGAGCCAACGAACTTGAAGAGTTTGCAAGGTAGACACAACTACCATCAAATGACTTTAAATGAAGTCATGCAAGAAATAGCGTCATTCAAGGTTGCAGCTAAGAACACTAAAGATGCCCGTGCCCGGGCTATTGGAATGCAAAAAGGAGTCAATGTTGCTCTAAAGGCAAATGTTGTTGAACAAGATGAGGATGAAAGAGGATACGAGGGTGTCTCCATGTGCTGTCTCGAGGAAGTCAAGTGTGCTCATGGTGAGTACATGGCTTTCTATGCAAGGAATTTTTGGAAGGATCCAGCCAAGGCCAAGTCGGAACTCGAGCGCAAGAATGGGTCAAGTGAAAGAAGAGAGAATGGCCCAAAACTGAGGACTTGTTACAATTGTGGAGATAGGTTACACTTTGTGGCTGAATGTCCTTATCAAAGTAGAGAAGACAATGGAGGCAGGCTCATCCTCAAAGAAAAATCCAAGGCTCCTAGAAAGAAACCATTTATCAAGAAGAATGGTTCTTACAAGAAGCAACCCAAGATTGTCTTGGTGGCACAAGAAGAATATTCCTCTGCAAGTGAAGACGAAGAGGATGAGGATAATTCTCGTGAGGTGGCTGCTATAGCAACCACTTCTACTCCCACTTCGTTCTTCGACTCTCCAAATGAAAATGTCATCAACAACAACATAACTTGCCTTATGGCAAGAGGGTCTGAGGTATCATATTCTATTTCTTTATTTCCTAAGACTAATATAAATATGGATATGGATGATCATTCTAGTCTTAAGATAAAAGAAGTTATTGCTTTGGACAATTTTTTCACTAACTTTCAAGGTGAGCACAAACTTCACTTTGATGCTCTTATGAGTCAACTTACTCTTTTCCAAGCTCTTCTCAAAGAAAAAGGTAGAATCGAAAGAGAAGACGCCTTGGAGATGGCCTCCTTGAATAATGCCTTAGAGGAAGAAGAGGAAGCTCGAGTATCCTTGGAGGAGAAACTCGAGTCTGTGGAGGAATCCCATGAAGCGATTGTTACCCAATTCATGAAAGAACATGACAATGCTCTTGCTAAGGTAAAGAAACTAAAGAAGGAAAATGTTGAATTTGGGGTTGCTCATGCTAGAATCTCAAAGAAGTTTGAGAAACTTGACATTGCTCACAAGGCATTGGAGAGTGAATGATCTCTACGCACTTCTATTCTTGTAGACAGTTGTTGGGCCTCCAAGTGCAGAGGTTTGTAGAACAGCATCAAGTTTTCCCTTAAGTGGATCACCCAAGGTTTATCGAACTCAGGGAGGAAGTGGTCAAAGGTATCCCTCTCAAGCAACCCTGCAATCAAGATACAAGAAGTCTCTTGTGTCCCCAACACACCCAATACACTTGTCAGGTGTATAGGTGCACTAGTTCGGCGAAGAGATAGTGAAATACAAGTGGTATGGATGTAAGACAACGATGCTAGAAAATAGCTAGATGGCGTGGAAGAGACTAAAGGCAAACTGAAATACAGATGGAAGCAAGCAAACATGTAACAAATCTAGTAGCAAACGGTGTTTCAATGCTTAGAAACAAGGCCTATGGATCATAATTTCGCTAGTGAACACTCTCATATAAATATCTTCTCTTTATGATACTACTCTCCGATTGGAGACTCTAATCCATGGTAGGGCTATAACATCACTCCTCAAAATAAGCCTTTCCCATCTAGAAAACCCCACACTGTCACCTAGAGCACTAGATGGTTCCAACAAACACCACAATTTCATAAAGACATCCAACTCCAAATATAACTCATAACAAGTATTTGTAATCTCTAGCCTAAGTGCCACCATGGCGTGCACAGTGTCAACTTCACACACATGGGGAGAGCAGAGATCTATTAAAGCACTTGAGTAGCAAGGTAGATCTACTTGATTACAAAGCTCATGATCACAATATGATCATGCATAGATAGAGAGAGATGAACACATAGCTACCGGTAGAACCCTTAGCCTTGAGAGAGAACTACTCCCTCCTCAGCATGGGAATCAGCAATGGCAATGGAGATGGTGGTGGAGATCGATGGAGATGGCTCCGGGGGCACTTCCCCGTCCCGGCAGGGTGCCGGAACAGAGACTTTCTGTCCCCCAAATCTCCCCTTCGGTAGCGGCGGCGCAGCGGAACTTTTCGTGGAATTGTGATTGACTCTCTAGGGTTTTTGCCTCGGGGGAGATATATAGGCGAAAGAGGCAAGGTCGGTGGCCGGACAAACCATGCCCTGGCGCGGCCAAGGGGGACCGCACCACCCTATGGTGTGGCTGGCCCCTCTCCGTCTTGTCTTATGGCTCCATGTTCCCCCCGGTGAAATATTGACTTTGGCTTTTGTCCCGTCCAATTCCGAGAATATTGATTTTCTGACTTTCCTGAAACCAAAAACAGCAGAAAACAGGCAACTAGCACTGTGGCATCTTGTTAATAGGTTAGTCCAAGAAATCATAAGAAAGTACTCCAAAGTGTGGAAAAAACATAAGAAAGTAGATAAAACCAAGCATGAAACATCAAAAATTATAGATACATTTGCAATGTATCAACATCCCTAAGCTTAACTCCTGCTCGTCCTCGATTAGGTAAGTGATAAAAAGAAAGAATAATTTTTGAGGTGACATGCACCATCATAAACTTGATCAAAGTATTTGTAAAACATTGATAGCTTGGATCATAGTACTTCAACATAGCATGAAAGACAAAGTTCATGAATAACAATGCTTTGCAAGACATTTGTTTGTTTCACATAAAGAAATCATAGCATAATGGCATTCAGCTTGTCCCTCATAGAGAAGCAAGTATAAATGCATATGACACCTTCAAAGTTCATAAGAGTGACTAGATACAAATAGTTTAAAACAAGCAATATCAAAGTTATGCATAAATCAATAAGTCTCGGGACAATGCACATAGAACTAAGAATGGCCACTATGCTCTCAAAGAAGGTGCATAAAGATAGAAGGTGGAGACTCAACATAAAAGTAAAAGAAAGGCCTTCATAGAAGGAAGTAGGGATTCAAGTCTCATAAAGAGCTTCCAAAAATTATGGTACTTATAGCTTTCAGCTCTCATTTCCCCTATCATAAGCATCTTGAAGGTGGTTAAGGTTAAAGTGACACAACTAAGAGGATATGCTTGACAAGTTATAAACCGAAATCTCATGCCCCTTACTTACGAAGACCGAACCTAATGCTACTCAACTTTAGTCACGAGTAAGCTCTTGTCATTGTAAGTACATATGTATCATAAAGAACCGCCAACGGGGTACCCCTTGCACATGATACATGAGCTATCCCATAATCAAAATGACAAGGCAAGCAGACAATGAGCATCTCAGCAATCTTTTTATTTGCTATTTTCATAGGTTTTTATTGAGGATGCTTCATAGAGTGCTCATTATGGTGATGCTACAAGTTTCCACCATGATTAGGAATGGCTTAGGCTAGTGGCCCAGGCGTTTCTCTAACACACATACAAACTCCATGATCTTACAAGTTCCACTTTTATTTCACACCGCCGGGATCCATAAGCAAAAGAACATGATATCAACTGGGTACAAAGTACAAGTGCAACGTTGAAAGCGTTCCCCATGATACATGGTTCTGCTAATTTCAACTTATAAAGCACAAGCATATACGCAACAAAGAAGGACCCAATGGTTCAAGTTTATTAGATGCAAAAAATTAAAGTGTGCCATCAAGTTCGTGAGAGCTTTAATCACTAGTTTTCTCATAACAAGTTTAATTCGGAAGGTAAACAAAAGCATGAATATACTTGGAATAGCAAATGCTAATAGGTAGGTATGGTGGAACCTTTGGAATAACTTTGTTTAAGGAATTGGATGCATGAGTGGAACTCATACTTGGTTATGGAGGCTAGCAAAAGACTAGGAGCGACAAACTAAGAGAGCAATAATGGCCATAATCATGCAGAGCGACAAAACATCATTGATTAAAGCACAAAGTGATACTACAAGTTGAAAACTAAATGATCGTAGAGGCTATGGTGACTTGGTATAGTCATAACATGGTGTGAGCATGCGCCAAGTCAACCCAAATAAATCATCAAAGGAGAATACCACAATACTATGCTTTAATATGCTAAAACAACGCATGATTCTTTCAAGGCACATTAAGCAATCTCAATTGTTTATAACATGTCATGCTACAGCAAAAATCACTAAGCATAAATCCAAAACAATACCAAGCATGACATGACAAAGCATAAACCACAGTAAAAACAAGCTCTCTTTACCACTTAAGCATGAGCTTTCCTACTCTTTTCCAATCCAAACCAAACTATTTGAATACCAATGCATGAAATAGGGGGTCCAACCAATTTATTCAGAAAACTAAGCAAACCAAGAAAATTAAAAACCAAAACAAAAATGAAAAAGAAGACGCTCCAAGAACAACACAACTGTGCATGAAACAATAAAAATAAAGCGTTTGGAAGAAACCTGGGATTTTTATTGATGGAGAGGGGGATGCCTTGGGCATCCCCAAGCTTTGACGCTTGTACTTCTTGGATATTTCTTGGGGTGACACGTGTGGAGTCCCCAAGCTTGAGATTTAGTCCATCCTTCATCTCATCACTCATTCCTTCCATACACCTGAAAATTTTCCTTTATACAAAACTTCACACAATCTTTATTAGCAACATTAGTGCACTCAAGATAATAAGTCTTAAGGTTCAGTTCTAACACCAATAAAACTTCCATTAAAACACTAGCTACTATAGCACTTCCGTCAAAAATCTCAATTCCCCAAAAGAACTCAAAAAGGAACCAACAAGAAGCAAATGCAGAAAATGGCAGAAATCTGTCAAAACAGACCAGCAGATAAAGACGAATTTTTTCGAAGACATTCTGTTGCTCAAATCGAAAAGAATAGAACTAATGAAAGTTAGATAACAACCTGGGGCAGAAGCAAAAAAATGCACGCCCCAAAAGGACGTACAGAGATTTTACACGAATTTTTACGGTGAAGCACAGAAATCTGTTTCGGGACAGAAACTTTCCTAATTATTACTTCTCTCTTATTAGAGGTTACTCTTGGCACAAAAAGCAAATAAAAAGGATAAGGAGCGCTTATTACTAAAGTAATAACTTCCAAGACTCATCTAAAACTTTTGGGTTATCTCCCAATAAGTACTTTTCTTTAACGCCTTTAAGTTAGGCATGATAGTTTGAGAAGATGCTCACATAAGAAATATGAATTGAAGTTAAAGAGAGCATCAAGAAGCAAATTCAAAGCACATTTAAGTCTAACCCATTTCCTATGAATAGGAATCTTGTAAAGAAACAAGTCATGAAAGCACAAAGCAATAAACATAGTAAAGCAAAACAAGTGCAACTTCAAGAGTTTCAACATAAAGAGGGGAAACCTAATATTATTGAGATGCATAAAACCATGTGGACCTCTCTCATAATAACTTTCAGTAGCATCATGAATAAAATTAACAATATAACTAACACAAGAAACATTCTTATCATGAGCCACATGCATAAAAGAACCAATACTCCCCACATAAACATAGTCATTCTTATTAATTGTAGTGGGAGCAAATTCAACAAAATAGCTATCATTATTATTTTCATCACCATAATCATCAAATATAGGAGGCATATTGTAATCATAATTAATTTTCTCCTCAATAGTAGGTGGACTGAAAATATCATATTCATCATTGTAATCATCATATATTGGAGGTTTGGTATCATCATAAGCAATAGAATAGCTATCTTTCAAAGCTGGGGAACTAAAAAGATCATTTTCATAGAAACTAGCTTCCCCAAGCTTAGACTTTTCCATAGCATCAGCAATAATGGTGTCCAAAGAATTCATGCTAACAATATTGCTATTAGCATGCAAATAAAGTTCCATAGGTTTTTTAATTTTCTCTTCAAACACTTCATGTCCAAACTCAATATAAATACTATAAAGCTCTCTAATTTTGTTGTTGTTTTCCATTAAGCCTAACTAGTGAAAACAAGAAACAAAAGACAAAATTGCAGAATCTAAAGGAAATAACTTCGAGCACTCACACCAGAGGATGTGAGTACCTTTTACCTTACCTCTCCGGCAACGGTGCCAGAAAATAGCTTGATGTCTACGCACTTCTATTCTTGTAGACAGTTGTTGGGCCTCCAAGTGTAGAGGTTTGTAGAACAACATCAAGTTTTCCCTTAAGTGGATCACCCAAGGTTTATCGAACTCAGGGAGGAAGTGGTCAAAGGCATCCCTCTCAAGCAACCCTGCAATCAAGATACAAGAAGTCTCTTGTGTCCCCAACACACCCAATACACTTGTCAGGTGTATAGGTGCACTAGTTCGGCGAAGAGATAGTGAAATACAAGTGGTATGGATATAAGACAATGGTGCTAGAAAATAGCTAGATGGCGTGGAAGAGACTAAAGGCAAACTGAAATACAGATGGAAGCAAGCAAACATGTAACAAATCTAGTAGCAAATGGTGTTTCAATGCTTAGAAACAAGGCCTAGGGATCATACTTTTGCTAGTGAAAACTCTCATATAAATATCTTCTCTTTATGATACTACTCTTAACTACTCTCCGGTTGGACACTCTAATCCATGGTAGGGCTATAACATCACTCCTAAAAGTAAGCCTTTCCCATCTAGAAAACCCCACACTGTCACCTAGAGCACTAGATGGTTCCAACAAACACCACAATTTCATAAAGACATCCAACTCCAAATATAACTCATAAAAAGTATTTGTAATCTCTAGCCTAAGTGCCACCATGGCGTGCACACTGTCAACTTCACACACATGGGGAGAGCAGAGATCTATTAAAGCACTTGAGTAGCAAGGTAGATCTACTTGATTACAAAGCTCATGATCACAATATGATCATGCATAGAGAGAGATGAACACATAGCTACCGGTAGAACCCTTAGCCTCAAGAGAGAACTACTCCCTCCTCATCATGGGAATCAACAACGGCGATGGAGATGGTGGTGGAGATCGATGGATATGGCCCCGGGGGCACTTCCCCGTCCCGGCAGGGTGCCGGAACAGAGACTTTCTGTCCCCCAAATCTCCCCTTCGGTAGCGGCGGTGCAGCGGAACTTTTCTTGGATTTCTGATTGATTCTCTAGGGTTTTTGCCTCATGGGAGATATATAGGCGAAAGAGGCAAGGTCGGTGGCCGGACAGGGGGCCAACACCATGCCCTGGCGCGGCCAAGGGGGACCCGCACCACCCTATGGTGTGGTTGGCCCCTGGCCCCTCTCCGTCTTGTATTTTGGCTTCGTTTTCCCCCTGGTGAAATATTGACTTTGGCTTTTGTTCCGTCCAATTCCGAGAATATTGATTTTCTGACTTTCCTGGAACCAAAAACAGCAGAAAACAGGCAACTGGCACTGTGGCATCTTGTTAATAAGTTAGTCCAAGAAATCATAAGAAAAGTACTCCAAAGTGTGGACAAAACATAAGAAAGTAGATAAAATCAAGCATGGAACATCAAAAATTATAGATACATTTGCAATGTATCAGTGAACATTCTACTCTAAAGGAGTCTCGTGATCAGCTCCAAACTCAATTGGACAAGTATGATATGCCCAGCACCTCCACTCTATCGTGTGGACATGAAGACATTGTTGAAGAGAATATAAAGCTAAAAGAAGAACTTGTAAAGGGATCTCAACATAAAGGTATAGAAGTTCTAGATGAGGTGCTTAGCAAGCAAAGTACAAACAATAGGAAAGAAGGTCTTGGTTATGTCCCCAAGTCAAAGAAGAAGAAGAACAAGAAGAAAAAGAAGAAAAAGAGCAAAACTGCTCAACCAAAGACAAGCACAACCTCTAATGACAAGACTAACTATGATGGTTTTGTAGGAGCTAATAACTTTAATTATGAATTATTTTGTGATTATTATGGTGATGTCTATGCTAGCTATGTAGGTCCTTTTGATAGTTACATATCTTGGTCTATTTGGGTTCCCAAAACCCTTATCACTAACATGAGAGGACCCATTAAAAATGGGTACCTAAAACCAAGAAGTAACTTTCTTGCAGGGCTATGCTTCCGGTGGGTCTAAATGGCTACTCGATAGCGGGTGCACTAGTCATATGACCGGAAGCAAGGAGATCATCATGGATATGTGGCCAAACCATGATCACATAACCGTCTCCTATGGTGACAAGTCAAAATCTGAGGTATTGGGTCTTAGCAAAGTTGTGGTTGCTCACGATATCTCTCTCATGGACGTCATGCTTGTTGAGACCCTCGTTTACAATTTACTTTCAGTTCGTGCCCTTAGTAAGATGGGCTTTGCAGTTTTCATTGATGCTAATTTGGTGGTACTCTTGTGGAGCAAGTCTCTAAAGGTTGCTTTTGTTGGATATGTCGAAAATGACCTGTATGTGGTGGACTTTTCGGGGAAAACCACTACAGGCCTGATGTGTCTCTTTGGAAAAGCCGACGCGGGATGGCTATGGCATCGCTGACTAACCCACATCAATATGAGAACTTTGCAAAGTCTCCACAAGGGTGGCCACATCCTTGGACTAAAAGAAAATGTTTCCTTTGCCAAAGATCGTGTTTTTTAGGGCTTGTGTTGTAGGGAAAATGCATGACTCTCCCCATCAAAGGAAGACCATTATTTCATCAAATAGGATTTTGGATCTCCTCCATGTGGATTTCTTTGGTCCTCCATCTCATGCAAGTCTCGGTGGGAAGAAATATTGTCTCGTAATTGTTGATGATTACTCAAGATACACATGGGTCTATTTCTTCAAGTTGAAGAGCGAGACTCAACAAACTGTCACCGACTTTGTCAATGAGGTCCAACGTCAACACAATGTCCCTATTTTGGCAATTAGAAGTGATAACGGCTCTGAGTTCAAGAACTACACCTTAAATGAATTCCTAAGTTAAGAGGGGATAAGACATCAATATTCCGATGTGTACACCCCTCAACAAAATGGTGTTGCCGAGAGGAAGAACTGGACCTTAATGGATATGTCCAGATCTATGCTAGCTGAATTTAAGTCTCCTTATAACTTCTGGGCTGAACCAATCTCTACCGCTTGCCATTCATCCAACCGGCTCTACCTCCGCAAAATTTTGGACAAGACTCCATATGAAATACTTACTGGTAACAAGCCAAACATCTCTTACTTCCGGGTATTTGATTGTAAGTGTTTCTTTATCATTAAAGGAGTCCGTTTATCTAAATTTGAGTCTAAGGCTTTAGAAGGCATTTTGGTGGTTATGGTGCCGAATCCCACACTTATAGAGTCTACAATAAGCTCTCTGGAACTGTTGTAGAATCTTCTAGTGTGGTGTTTGAGGAAAATGATGGCTCCCGTGCGGGGCAAGTTGATGTTTGTGATGCAGATGTTGAAATACCCCAAGATGCCATAAGAAGAATGGGCGTGGGATTTTTCCGCCTCATTGAGGAACCCCTTGTGGCAGATCGGGAAGGACAATGCTCTACTCAAGTAGAGCCCTCATCGACACAAGCTCAACATGCTCCAACCACTGGAGAAACTTCTACACCAACCCCACAAAATGATGATGATTAATCTGCTCCTGAATGCTCTAGGCCGGATTATCCGGTGGACAACGGATTATCTAGGCAACCTTCTTCTCCTGGCAGAATTGCTCAAAATGGTGAAGTTTCTGCTGCAAACCCTAGGCCGGATTTTCCGGCTGACCCCGGATTATCCGGCCCCTCCCCAGTTCGTGCCAGGTCAACTCAAGATGGTGATGGTGATTCAAGTTCTCCTAGGCCGGATTATCTGGCCCCTCCCTCGGCTGGATTATCCGGCCCTAAAAGGCCTGAAGAGCAGCAGCCTCCTATTACGGATGTTGATCAAGATCAAGTGCATGATTCACCATCTCCTATTCCTGTTAATTAAGCTGAAGGTCAAGGCCAAGCTAATGATTCAAACGAAGTCTCTCATGATGAAGTTATACCCCAAGAGACAACAAGCTAATTGAACTTCGTCGCAAGGCTCGTGCAGATAGGAACCTTGAGTTGAGGGGTCACACCCTTGAAAAAGTTGTTGGTGATTTCCGACGCAGGGTGTCCACAAGAAGGGAACTAGCAAGTTTTGGTGAGCACCAAGCTCACATATCCATGGTGGAACCCAAGAAAGTGTTTGAAGCTCTTAAAGATCTAGACTAGGTTGTTGCTATGCATGAAGAGTTGAATAACTTTGAGCGCAAAAAGGTCTAGAAATTAGTAGAGAAGCCCAAGGATTGCCGCAATGTGATCGACACTAAGTGGATCTTCAAGAATAAGCAAGATGAAAATGGCATTGTTGTAAGGAACAAGGCAAGACTCGTGGCACAAGGCTATTCCCAAGTGGAGGGCATCGACTTAGGCGAGACTTATGCTCCTGTGGCTCGTCTTGAGTCCTTCTTGCTTATGCTGCTCATAACAATATTAAATTATAGCAAATGGATGTTAAGAGTGATTTTCTTAATGGTCCTCTACATGAGTTGGTATATGTAAAGCAACCCCCGGGATTTGAGGATCCTAACTTTCTAAACCATGTCTACAAACTCGATAAGGCACTATATGGCCTTAAACAAGCCCCACACGCGTGGTATGAGCACCTTAAAGAGCTTTTGCTAGACCGTGGCTTCAAAGTTGGGCAAATCAATCCCACTCTTTTTACTAAGAAGGTTAAGTGGGAGCTCTTCGTATGCCAACTATATGTAGACAAAATTATCTTTGGTTCTACTAATAAAGCTTTTATTGATGAATTTTCAAAGCTTATGACTAACAGGTTTGAGATGTCTATGATGGGGGAGTTACGGTTCTTTCTTGAATTTGAGATCAAACAACTTAGAGAAGGAACCTTCATCAATCAAGCAAAATACATCCAAGACACGCTCAAGAGATTCAAGGTGACGGATTTAATGGCGTCGCCACTCCAATGCAAACAAAATGTCACCTTGAACTTAATCCCCATGGTAAAGATGTGGACCAAAAGGTATACCGGTCCATGATCGGCTCTCTTCTTTACCTCTGCGCATCTAGACCCGATATTGTGTTGAGTGTAGGGGTGTGTGCAAGGTATCAAGCAGCTCCTAAAGAAAGCCACTTAGTGGCGGTCAAGAGGATCTTCTGATATTTGGTTCATTCTCCTAATTTTGGTCTATGGTATCCCAAGGGCTCCAATTTCTCTCTATGTGGCTATACTGATTCAGATTGGGCTGGTGATAAGGATGATCAGAAATCTTCTTCTAGAGCTTGTCAATTCTTGGGAAGGTCTCTAATATGTTGGTCTTCTAAAAAACAGAATTGTATATCTCTCTCCACCGCCGAAGCTGAATATGTGGCTGCTGCTAGTGCATGTACTCAATTATTATGGATGAGGCAAACTTTAAAGGAATACGATGTCAATTGTGACAAAGTGCCTCTTTTATGTGATAATGAAAGTGTAATCAAAATTGCGTACAATCCGGTACAACACACAAGGAAGAATCATATTGAGATTCAGAATCACTTTATTCGGGACCATGTATCTCGAGGCGATATTTCTCTATCTTTTGTGAGCATGAAGAACCAACTTGCTAATATTTTCACGAAGCCACTTGATGAAGCAAGCTTTTATTACTTGAGGAATAAGCTAAATATTGTTGATTCAAGGAGCTTGTCTTGATTACCCATGCACTCATCCGTACATCTCATCTTTATTTGGTATAGGTGTGGGCATGGATATAGGGGAGTGTGGTCCTAATTGATTGGGCTAACCCCCCCCCCCCATAATGCCGAAAGCAAGTTAAATCATTTCTCTTAATATCATTTTATGATATGTGAGCTTATTGATGAGTATTGTCATAAACCCAAGATACATCTTCGCGGTGTCATACCATGTACTCCAACAAGGTGGCTTCGGCCACCGCCCTCTTCCATGAGAAGAGTTGGATTTATGTGGACCTTTTTGGTTTTTTTTGCACATCTCATGTTCTTATGGAAATCACACTCAATTTTGGCTTTTAGTTGATTTGATTCTTACAATCTTGATTGTGTAGTACCATCTCAGTTTGGCTCTCTAATCCCAAGCCTCTCCCTACCCCTAAGCCATATATTCTAGCACACAATTCCTTTGTTCACCTTGAGGTGGTTTTTGTTTGGGGACGCGCAGGCCTGAATCTGTGTATAACAGATGATTACGAGTGATCCCTTGGGGCGCTAGCATCGCTCTTCTTCCTTTTTGGCGTTTCGATGCCAAAGGGGGATAAGTAGTTCTATTAGGTCTTCGTGGATTTGCATGGGTCGGGCACAAGCATTTACACTTTATCTTTTCAGTCTTTCTCTCGCTTGTGCCCATTTAGCGTTGAACTTTTATTTGTGATTTGTGCTGTATGAGACTATGTTTGTGTGGCTATGGATTATCCTTATGGATTCATCAATCATATTGGCTATATTGGATATCTATATCGAGGGAGGCGTTCATTATGGCTGTCATTGGATATTATTATAATATTTTGAGGACGCATCTATATCTCTCCCAATGGTATGACTTTTTCGCGTATGTTTCAATGAAATAGACTTATACCTTCTTGTGTGTATTTGTAATCAAATGCAATTTTTAGTATGCACACATTGAGGGGGAGTCTTTTTCATTAGTTAAATATTGTTATCTTGAAAACTATCTTGCAAATCCCAGTATTGTCATCTAACACCAAAAAGGGGGAGATTGAAAGAACATTTCATGTTTCCCTATGTTTTGTGTATTAGATAACAATACCGTGGAGTTTTCTCAGGTGTGCTAAGTGTGCAGGGAAATGTTATTGTGTTTGGGGGCCGGATTATCTGCCCCCATCAAAGGCCGGATAATCTGTCCTGACTCACTTGGCAAAGGCAGGCATGGCACGATGCTCTGACTGGGGGCGGATTTTCCCCTAGAAAATCTGAAGGGGTGTATTTTCTTTCCCTGACCGGATAATCCGGCCCTCACCTTGGGCTGGATAATCCGGTCCCCAGGAGACAATCAAGGGCTAGCATGGTGCGACGCTCTGACTGGGGGCGGATTTTCCCCTGAAAAATCCGAAGTGGGGTGGACTTTCTTCCCCCGACCAGATAATCGGGCCCTCACCTTTGGCCGGATAATCCGGCCCCCAGGAGAAAAGCAAGAGCTAGCTCGGCGCGTCGCTCTGACTGGGGGCGGATTATCCCCCGGATTGTCCGAGGCTGGGCGGAATTTTCCCCGGGCCAGATAATCTGGCCCTCACTTAGGCCGGATAATCCGGCCCCAAATGGCTCCAATGGCTCAGTTGGGACAGAGGGTATAAAAGCCCCATCATCCCCTTCGGTCAAAACACTTGGTTCATTCAAAAAAGATCAAACCTGTTGCAAAAGCTCTCTCTCTCTCTAGATCTCCCACTTCAACCACCCGAAGGCTTCGATCTTTGGGGGAATTGAAGAAGGATACATCATACATCGTCATCACGAATCAAGCGCATCAACTCCTCTCCATTCACTTGGAGAAATCCCCGGTCTAGTATTCTCGTTAATATCTAGATCTTGTGTTTTGTTATTGATAACTATTGTTCTTGTGGCAGCTTGTTGTCATTACGAGAGCCTCCAATTTGGTTGTGGAGTTGTGCCCCGCTAGTTGTGTAAAGGCGCCGGTTCCCGCCTCGAAGGGTTCCTATAGTGGAAAGGTGGATCAGGCCTTTGGTGGCGGGATCCATCGGAGAACAGGGTGAGGCCTATTGTGGCGTGGTGGTCTTACACTCCTCCAACGCAGATGTACTTCCCAAGGAAATGCGGTAAAACAAATCATGTGTCTCCGCGTGCTCCACTATGGTTTACTCGTTCCTATATCTCACTCGCCTTTACTCGCTAGTAGTTATGTTTGCATATAGGGAAATTCTCCATAGTAGTATATCTAGAGAATTTACCTTTCGTGTCAAGCCTAGAAGTGAAAAGGCATTAAAAGTTGAAGTAACACCTATTCACCCCCCCCTCTAGGTGCCCATACAATCCATTTCAGCTATGTCTCCTATTTTAAGAATTTTCATGCAAAACCCCTTGTTGTCACCGAACACCAAAAATGGGGAGATTGAAAGGACATTTATTGTCTTAATTAGTTTTGGTGTTTGTTAACAACTAGGGGACACTTTTTACCATGTGCTAATTATATCAGGTTGATCTACTGAAAAGAGAAAAGTCCATGACAGCAGGAAATTTCCCTGGCTGAAACAAAAGCCTGATGGAAAGTCCAGATCAGAATATCCGGTGTGCAAAGACCAGAGTTTCCGGTGTGCACCGGAGTTTCGGCCCAAACCTTCGGTGTGGATCGATGCTGAAGCCCAGGGTCATTCTGACTAGGGGTCCAGAGACAGGCTGGAGATTGGCCGGAATCTCCGGTGTGGAGTCGCGGACCGGAGTCTTCGGTGTACAAACTTCGGAGTCTCCGGTGTTCTCGGGTGCGGAGTTTCGGCCAAGTTTCCGGAGAGACTATCAAGACCAGGTCCAGTACATTCTGACTGGGGGTCCAGAGATGGTCCGGAGTTGGACCGGAGTCTCCGGTGTGAGCTGCTTGCAGACTGGAATCTCCAGTCTCCAGACTGGAGTTTTCGATGTGGAAATTCTCCAACAGGCAGAAACGGTCTAGAGCAGTGGGCCTATAAATACGGGACCTCATCCCCAACCTCAAGCTGCTCGTTTTTCAGAAAGGAAGAACACCCATTTGAGAGCCACCAAATCTCCAAGATCTCCCTCTCCAACCATCCAAAGTCCCTGACCTTTGGAGAATCGAAAGAGGAGGCCTTGATCTACAACTTCACTAGAAAGATCTTCATTTCCCCCTCATTCACTTGAGGGCCCCTTGCTCTAGAGTTTCATTGGAAACCCTAGGCCTTGATTTTGTTCTTACAAGCTTGTCTTTGATTGTTGTGACAGCTTGCTAGGATTCGGGATCCTCCAATTCAGTTGTGGATGTGTGCCTTGAACTTTGTTGTAAAGATGCCGGTTTCCACCTCGAAGGTTACCGATATAGTGGAAGAGTGAATCGATCCCCTTGAGGTGAGGTTCATCGGAGAACAAAGGAGACCTTTCGTTGCATTGGTGGTTCGAAACCACCCCCTCTCCAAACACAGACGTACTTCCCCTCAAAAAGAAGGAACTGCGAGAAATAATACTTGTGTCTCCGCGTGCTTCATTTCAGTTATCTTTATCTTTTACCGAACCTTACTTATATCTTGCTCTTGCTTAGTTTGTTGTACTAGTGTGACATATAGGTAAATTCACCTTAGTTGTATATCTAGAGAATTTACCTTTTATGTCAAACCCTAAATTGAAAAGGAGTAAAATTTGAAATAGTCACCTATTTACCTCCCTCTAGGTGCCCATACGATCCTTTCAACGACGGCACCAAGATTAGTTAGTGAAGTTTGGAAAACTCATCTACTCCCCGTGGCATGACTACATTAAGCTCTTTCCCTTGATGCGCTGGCCGGCCGCTCGGTTGCAAACACATGTAGTCGACTTCCTTGCATCATTGTTGTTTGTTATCTATTCCTCGTTTCAAAATATAAGATATTTTATCTTTGCGAAGCCAATGTATGTAGATATTTTTTGGTTCTTGGGCGTGTGGACCATGACCATTCCCGATCCCTCTTTCGCCTTCCACCATCGAATCGCCCCGTATCCCATCGTTGTCTCGCGGCTACATCCAGCCCCGAGGTCCTCTCTGTCGGCCACCGGATCCAGATCAACGAGGGATTTTGCCGCCGCCAAATTCCAAGCAGTCCTCCGCCGACCCTCCAACTGGCCTTTCCGACCGATCTCATCCCGCCCCTGCTGGCTGCCATCCATAATTGTCCGTACGGCTTTCTATGCTGGTCTCGATCGGATCCATCGCCGTCTATCCTCTCAAGCCCTGACGACAGGTGAATGCGCGGCGGGGGACCTGCCTAGGGTCGATGGTCAAATGTGTGTGGGTGTGTTATTGATCGTTCTGCTGGGCCGCATGCTCGCCCACGTGCTCTTTGTCGGCTCGCCGTCCTGGGTCACTATGACACCTCGCGCCGCGTAGTCACTGTGTCGCGCCACCAACGCCGAGTCGCCGACCTCTACAATGAAGAGCTCGACATGGGCAGGAGAGCTCGCTAGGTACATCATCATCTGCATGCGCCTCTGACCTGCTCAGGAATCGTTGGTAACATGCGCAACCCGGAGCTCCACAAGGAGAGACTACAGGTACTGCCTGAGCCATCTGCAGTGAAACTTTGATGCCATGCTTGCTTGTTGTGGTTGTAATCATGATTCATTTTATTTAAATCCATCTGGTTACTTGATAGCGCATTTTTGTTGCTATGTCTGAAGAGGTACTCAAAATTATCCATTAATTTTGTTTGTTTATTATGCTTTGGTAAAGTTTGAGTTCGGGTGCGATGCTAGAAAGGCCTTCTGTACAACGGGGTTGCATTTTCAACTGCCTAATACGCACACAGATAAATCTACAAGCAATTCAACTATATCTCTGCTACATTTTCTTCACAGTAGACGTATTCTCATGCCAAACACATGCCGATCGCCACTAGCAGAAAAGTAGGTAGCTCACCTTGGTTGTTGCCGGTTTCCAATACTACTGTCCTGCAACCTGAGAGGATACTTATTGATCTAGGAGCTAGCTCGAATGATGCTTCGCGTAATCGGATGTTTGATGTTATATGTTTGTCAAAGTTTACTAGGAAAGCCTCAGAATCTGACTGTTTCAAAAACATGCCCCTGTAGTACCAAGAGTTAGGCCCTTCGATCAATGGAATTTTGCTAAACATAAAGTATACCTAGTTTCACTCTGCACAGAATTTGAACTCTTGTTGTTCACCAAATGAATAATTAGAATATGATCTTGAAATCAGTGGCTCTTTTGTATATACAAATTTGTGTTCTTATTCTCTTTCCGTAAACTGGGTGCTTGGTATTCATAACTAGTGTGGCTTTTACTATATTTGAACCTTCACTTCAAGACATGACATGCTGCGATTTTTTTAACTTAGAAATAGCCAAAGTTTTAACTTTTTAGGTTAAGTCATATTTTTGGAACATAACTTAACCAGTTACCTCGTTTAGAGTTTGCTGCGATGACAACTACTCTGCCTCTGGTAAATTTTCATGAATGTCATTCAGTGCTTACTACTTCTAGTGCTGATTTGACTCCAAGTACATTATATAATGATATCGTTTACAGGGTATCTTGGCTCATTAAGTTCTTCATGTGCTCTAGGCTGTTTCAGATTGGTCTGGAATGGAGGAGATGAATGAGATGCTATGGTTCTTAGTAGAAGGTAGATTTGTATCCGAGTATTAGTATGTGTTTAGACAATGGCTTGTTTTATCAAACTCATTTCTTGGAGGACACCAAATGGTTAGCTTGTTGTTTGGTATCTATCCATGAAGTCTAGATCATGTTGTGATGGCATATGAGCCTGTTGTAGCCATATTGCACCGAAGCTTGCAAGTACATACTCCCTCCGTTTAGAAATATAAGATGTTTTAGCTTTGTGAAAGAAGTGTATCTAGACCATTTTTAGTATATAGGTTCACTCCAAACCTTGATGAACCTATACACTAGAAGACGTCTAGATACACTTCTTTCACAAAGCTAAAACATCTTATATTTCTAAACGGAGGGAGTAGAAGTTAGTCCCGCGAAGTGAACTGGACTTTTTTTTCCACGCAATGTCACGTACTCACTGATAACATGCACATTGCGAGTTCAAAGACTTTCTAATGTCCTAGCATTGTTGGATATACTCTTATTTCTATTGTCCTGGCATTACTGGGTATACTCTTTGAACTCGCTACTGCGTCCTCTTGTGTTGTTGTATGTTGACAAGATACTAACCCCTCCTATGTTGAGGTACTGTTCCTGGTGGTATTTTACCGTTTTGTCTCACCTGGTATTTTCTTTTAGGGTACAGGTTCATGGTCCAGCAATACAAAATCTCATCTGCGGGATTATAACTTACAAGAATATTACTCCCTCCGACCCATATTAGTTGACTTGGATTTGTCTAAATTTGGATGTATCTAGACATGTTTTCGTGCTAGATACATCTTAATCTAGACAAATCCAAGTCATCTAACATGGGTCGGAGGGAGTACTTGTAATGGTTTTAGTTCAAATTGACAAATAATATGCATCAGAGGGAGTAGTTAGTAATTATGGTGAAACAAAGTCCGTTGTAAGATGGAACAAGTGTCAATCTTCCGTTCTCGGTGACACCATCTGAAAATTGGATCATTTAGAAGAGGACTTGAGTACTTTCTGGACGACTACCATCACTCTCATTGTCACCCTGAAAATGGACAAATGATATGCAATAACGTCAACCATAACGGAAGTCAATTTTCGCGCATTCTAAAAAACAAGGTTTTCTTGTCAGTTATGATAAAAATAAATTTGAAGAAGACATCTGAACAGACACAAATAGTTCGTGTGTCTAGTGTTGGATTGATCTATCGGTTTAAAGTAACTAGGTCAAATAGAAGATTATGTCCTGTTCTGAAGGCGAGCATGTACATGCTTCAGTTTGAGTGTTTGTTCATCAAGACCACTGTCATCAACCCAAAACTCGACCACTCAAAAAAAAATTCCATCTTCTCGAGCTTCATTCTACCAAACTTGATGGTTCCATGCCTCCAAGCACCTAGCTTCTTTGAAGGATCATAATAAGAGTCAACAATAATTTCCCCTAGAGAATCAAAGAAACACATACCAATATTAAAGCATCTGTCAACATAACCTGAACTTAGTTTCACAATAAACAGAGAAGAGGAAACCTATGAACAACTTCATGGTGAATACATTCACTATTCTCCAATAAGAGAACTGAGTCAGTAGAAAACCTGCATACATAGCTCCACAATTCAGTTTGAATTGAGTATGAATAAATCAAAAACAGAATACCTGCATACATAGCTCCACAATTCAGTTTGAATTGAGTATGAATAAATCAAAAACAGAATATAACTATTTACTTGGAGTAGATATTAAAGACAAACCAAACACACCACTGATCGATGCATAAATCCTATTTGTTTGTGCCACAAAAAATACTGGTCCGTTGAATCTGCCATTTTTACCTAGAAATTTAATCTAGCTAGTTCAACTTCATTTCTTAAGCTAACACTACTAGAAATAGTAACCAACATACACTTGGTGTTGTATATGCTGAAGTTGTGCCCGGTCTGTGCGCATGGCTGATCAAGTACTGTAAAACTTAATAAACATTTCAGGAACAACAGCCACAGCTGCAACAACAGCAATAGCAAAAACAGATACACAATAAAAAGCAGAAAATTCTGCATCCACAACAATCCACACTGATCCAGTCCTGTCAAGTAGCATGTCAAGAAGTGAAGATCATGTTTATATTGGTTTATGTGCATGTAGCCATGGACACACCTATGAATTTTGACTTATTGTTGCCCAATCCACTTGTTGCTTGATTGATCCCTAATTGATAGATCTAACTCCCATTCTCTTTCTTTCTCACTGTATGCACACAAAGGTTTACTTGTACTGACATTCATTTACTATCAGGTTATGCATAAAACAAAGAAGCAAGCTATGTAATGTTGCAATTGGTTTCTCCATCCCTGTTTTAGTATGCCAGATACATACGCTTAAATCCCCAACCTAAGTTATGCCATGACTGAGTTTAGATGATGCCACCGAGCAGGCTACGCTGGCAACCTGCTAGGCGAGTCCGTCATTTGACTTCACTATGTTGGTTCAGGATTTAGTTCCTACTCCCTCCATTCAGAAATATAAGACATTTTAGCTTTGTGAAATGAATGTATCTAGACAGTACTGTATGATAACACTTTAGATGGGGGGGGGGGGGGGGGGGGGGGGGGGATGGATAAGAAAGCATATCAGTCTTCAGGCACTCCATACGAGAAACTATGTACTAGCTTCTGTAAACGGTGAATACAAACATGACAATTTAGGGATGACATCGTAAATTTTCATTGGTCTATTCTCTAAACACGTGATAGAACTAGGCTTGCTATGGTAGCAACATGTTCAACTGATATACAGACAGTTATACAGTGGAAGCGTATTGGAAGATGTCACAACAATTATGGAACTAACCTTGCTTGACCTGGAACTCGCGCCCGATGGCGTAGGCGTACTGGAACATGTCACCCGCCGGCTTCTTCTCTGCATGGAACTCGCGCTCGATGGCGTGGGCGGTGGTGGAGTGGAGGGATGATGCTAGCGCGGGGGTTTGGAGTGGGAGATCCTGGGCGGTGCCAGCGCAGTGCAACCCCCTGGAGGGAGGACGCGAGCGAGCTCGTGGGCGAGCACCGAGCAGGCTACGCTTGTGGCCTGCTAGGCAGGGCGACGAGCTCCTTGGTGAGGCCAGCGAGCCGGGCGCGGTGCAGAAATAGATGCGGAGGCGGAGATCGTATTCGGCAGGGCCGCTCCAAAGGCGATGGTTGGTTGCACAAGGATTAGGGCAGGCTGGCAGGCACCACCAGCGTGGCAGGGGCGACACTTCTGGGAGGGATTCAAATCGTGGTCTCGACTCGAACGGGTGCGGTGCAGGTCTAGAGATGAAGTTACCATAATACCCAAGCGACGTCAATGTAAAAACTAATTGGGCCAGATATCGGACGGACAAAATAAATCAAACTAGAAGTACTGAGAAGTACTCCCCAATCACCGTAACACAATCTTTCAAGTTGGGTTTTTGTAATGTCCAACTTGCGGTGGCATAGATCCAATTAACCCATAACTAAATAATCTTTCAAGTTTAGTTTTTGTACATGTCCGAAGTTACTTATCTGCTAGTGACGGCACCGATAGACAAAAGCACTTCTACAGGTCTTCTA
The DNA here is from genome assembly GCA_910589775.1 of Avena eriantha. Lineage (NCBI taxonomy): Eukaryota > Viridiplantae > Streptophyta > Magnoliopsida > Poales > Poaceae > Avena > Avena eriantha. The sequence continues at coordinate 155,538,026 of OU342741.1, read as the reverse complement.
TTGGAGAACTTGCACTTCTGCAGGTCTCTCTAATGGCGAACTTTTCCAACATGCCGGGGTAGAACACTCTTATCCAAATCAAGTTCACTATGATACCAATAAGCCTCTGGCACAGGCCACCTGTCATAAAACAGTATATTTTCAGGATATGAGGTCTTTTCGAATAATTAGATAGGCTAATACAAATAAACTGCACTACAGAATAGAAATATTACCAATTCTTCTTTCCAACATTATTCATCACGCCGGTGGCACCGGTCCATCCTCTGCTCCAACATATATTTATGTAAGTTTGTGATCCAAGATATACCTATTATAAACCTAATAATATACATACCTATTGGACGGGAGATCACTCACTGTCTTCAAGGCTTTTAAAATAGTGCTCCTTGGCAGAAAAGGAGTTGTTGTATTTCCATCATAGAAGTTCATGCCCACAAAATTACCATTAACATCAATAAGGGGGCCTCCAATCCCAGCCTAATACAATCAAGCAACCATAGGTATAGCAGTGTGACAGATTGAAGAGACAAATCAAATAGATTACGATGCAGCTATCTACCTCACCAGTCCCATGTAAAAAAGTAACATAAGAAATTCATTGGTGTACCTTCTTGATTTGACATGTTGACAGCTTAAGGGCCTTGCACTTAAGTTCACAATGCTTGTATGGAGGCGCCACTTTACCCTTTGAGGCCATTAATAATCCTTTGCTAGGGTTACGCCCAATTGCTACTACCACTTCAGATGAAATAAGTGGTTTAAGGGAGATATCCCATCGAGAAATATCATCATCGACACCGAGACTACTTGTGACACCAATTATGGCAATGTTATAATTCTGATGATACAGTTCTAATTTCCCCTCAGCCACTAGATGTGGAGGGACAAACACCCTAATCTGCAATACAACAATCGAGTGAGCCCCACTAATTGACTATTGTCTAACTTAAAATAAGTTCTCATCGATTTTGCCTCCTTCAGTTCTAACCAAGCTGGCAGAAGTTAGGATGACTTCTTTGACGGCATCCCCTCGCCTTCCAGGCCAGTTTATAAGCACCCCTGTGCATGCAAAGAACCTCACATCTCCTAATACATAATAAGTTTGATCATTAGTTCAGGATCAAATACTAGCACAGAAAAGTAAAGAGCTGTAGAAAAATCACCCTTGAATGAAGCAAGTGAGACAACACTTAGTTCTACTTTCGTAACAACATGTTTCGGAAGTTCCTCCCATACATCCTCCCCATAACCACGTTGAGATACACAGAAAGGATACCCTTCCCAAGCTAGAAGCCGACCAAAATCCTCTTCAAACATATTCAGCAATGTCCCATTGACTGGTCAATGAAGGATGTAGAGAAAATAGCAATCAAGACATGCACAAGGAAGTTGGCAATATCAAAGGCAAGGAGACTTACGCTCACACACCAGTGGTGGCGGGGGAGGATAGCCCAAGGATATGAACCTCTGAACAGAAACCCAAAATCCTGATGCAATAAGGTGATTAATATGATTGCTCACATGACATATGTGATAACATGGAGATAATATTATGTGTCCAAAGGACAATTGACAACATCTAGAATGATGGCTTGTATGATAATACCAGACCTGAAGGGATTGCACATCTTACACCTGAAGGCAGCGAATATCCATGGAAGTTGATAGCTTTATTTCTGCAAAGGAGCACAGCAGAGAGTCGTCAGGATAAATGAATATACAAGTACACAGGAAAAAAAAGGGTATTCAACAAGACAGAAACTAGAGCTGATGTCACAAAAAGAGTTGCATTGTCTATACTCCTCTTCCTCATTGAAAAATGTAACAGCTTCAACGTTCAAGTCAAATCACTAAATTAGAAATAGAAAATGTGGTACAGGTAGGAAGAACCAAACCAAAAGTTTACCATGTTAAAATTCTTAAGGCTCCAATGTTGTTACTAGTATCCAAAAGACGAAGGTCTTACCCTAGAGATGCAAGAAGGACAGGAGAGGGGATTTGGAACTATACATATAAGCCAATCCAGGAAAATAGACGTACGTGGGTATCTGAAAATGCTTCAAGCGTTGACAAAGTGCATCAGTTTGTACATAAACAGCCACCTTGCTTTTACAGTCATAACTGACTATCACCCCAGCCAAGAACTCAAGTTCGGTACCATGACAAAAAGCTATAACTGGCCCCCCAAGTCCAGCCTGAAAAGTAACAGAGATTACAACGGAGAAAATAATTTTTTACTTCAATGCAGGCATTAAATTCTACCTCTGTGATATCACAAGAAACCGACAAAAGGGAAGGAGCGCGAGGATGGCGTGGACGTTTCTGTCCACTGCTAAGAGTGTTCACTCCTTCGACCATCAAACTGGTTAAGGGGTCAGCCGCCAGCCCAGCTATAATCAGGTTAGTAGGCTCGCATTTACGCTCCTCCTTACTAAGATAAAGATCCACAGGGTGGACATATGAGAGGAGGGCATATACAATAGCAATAGAGTCATCATACAGTCCAAGGAATCTGTCGGTAATTGTGTTATCAGGAAGCCGCACTCGAATCTATGTGATAGAGGTAAGCCTCAGTCAAATATATCTTATACACATGAATAATTAACAATGATGAGCAGCATTACTAACACTCAAAATATCATCTTTGCTGCTCTTGTTATTAAACTCTGTGCTCAAACGTGCAGAAGTCACAAATCTTGCCACGTTCAAGCTTTCCCTTCCTTGCGGTAGAGCTGTGCCAGAGCATGCAAATAACATTGTATCTCCTGCACAAGATAGTGACTTAAATCATTGTTGAAGTGGTGAGAAAGAAGTGAGGAGTGTGGTGAACATTTAATATAAATTTGGAGAAAATCCATGATCATCTAGCACCATAATCACCATGGAACAAAGAGATGGAGGCAATACTGTCTTTATAATGTTTAACATCTGACTCTGAGAAATAAGTGGCGCTGTTCTTGTCATTAAATGATTTCTGCTCAAAAGTAGTAGTATTCAAGACATCCTCAGCTCGAGGTAGACATGCGGTGAATCACTTCTCTTCATCAAGGATCTTCTCATGATGTTCCTTTCTAACTAAATATATAGAACGGGCATGATAAAACACCACAGCGAGTGCATAAATTAATTGTAGCAAGATATATGTGCAACAAAAGGAACAAGCTCAAAATCAATTACTCACACGAATACATCAACCTCTCTTCTTCACTTTCTGCATTAGGCCTAGCGATGCGAAACCCAATCGTGATTTCATTCCTTGAACGAATGAATGTGGTCCTGAAACATTTTTTATCGCACAAATTTAGTCACATTTAAGTAAACAATAAAGTTAGACTAGTGTTTATGGCAAACCAGAGAGCTAGCAGCTTAAATGTTACTTAGAGAATGAATCCAAAATTGGTATGCTAACTTAATTGTTGCTGTGATTAGAGAGGGATGATGTGATCGATAAACAGAATAGGCAATGGACCATGGACATGCTTATGCTTCCAGCCAGACATGATCACATGAAACATAACCAGGTCAGATTTTTTATAAGAAAAAAGGCCCCCAGCGCCCGGCTTCATCAAAGTAGTAAAGCCTAGAACTTGATACCAGCTTACAATGAGAGCTCACAAAAGAGAGAGAAAAGACAACCAAACAAGGAGAACAACTATTCCAAGCATTTGAGGCATCGTTCAGAGTCGGCAACCAATGGCACCAGAAGAAGCGGGCTGCACCCTCACCTCCCTCATGGCAATGTCCAAAGGTAACTGGGAGCTCCAGGCCAACGTTACAGAGCCAGCTCCCCTATGCGACAGGACGGGGTGAAAAAACAGATTATCGCCAGAGCGAACAGAGCAGAAGCTCTAACAATTCGATTATCCGAATACTGGAGCCGGAGAGGGCAGATCTGGGGGGAAAGACGCATCACGTTCACCACCAGATGCATATAGGGTCGAGGAATAGAGAGAACTCACATGGCGGATGTAACACCGCCGAGCTATTGAGTGCCTACTAGTAGGGGACTAGGGATTTCAGCCGGGGGAGGAGGAGAGAGAAAGTAGCTGTTTCTCCTTTTCTCTTCAATAAGTTCTGTTTCTGGACGGATATAAGGGTGACTTTTTTTGGCTTCTGACCTGAAGAAGTGTCCAGATTCTGTCCACCAAAAAACTGTCCAGAGGCCCACGTACGTGCAGCGGGGGGACCAGTATCCTGAGCTTCTCCCCTCAAGCTGTGAACCGTTCTGTACAAATGGACATATCCTTCGAAAAAATTACATCTGAATGCCACTGCTGTGGAAAACTGAGAAAACGAGTCGATTGTAAAAAAAACGACCTCGAGACCCTGCTCGTCCTCTCGCCCTCGCCCCGCTCGAAGCGACGCGACGCACCCCACGCGCCGCCGCTCACCCACCGCCCCTCCAGTCCACCGCCGCCGCCCGATCCCGGCAGCCAGAGGCCCAATCCCGGCATCCAGCCGCCCGCCCGAAGCTCTACCTTCTCCGCCCAACCACCCTCTGCTCGCCCGGCCGGTGGTCAGATCCCTCTCCTCCCAGCCACCCTCTGCTCGCCCCGCCGGCGGTCAGAGCCCTCTATAAAGGGCATCCCAACGACGGCCCGGAGCTAACCGACCCAGACCGGTTCGTTTGAAGGCACGTTCTGACGCGTTCGTTTCGAATCGAAAGAAAGATCAATTGGATCATATTCGTTTCTGATCCCGGGCACATATGCTCTCTTTATCCTAACAGTCCATTCACTCAAAGATCCGTGTAGTGTTGTTGTATTAGTAGCATTTTCCAGTAAAATCCTGACACTCTGCATGACCCAATGCTGTACCCGCATTTAACGAGTCTGACTTTAGATGGAGCACTTCGTTGATGGTAGCACACTTCCAACAGGGAGGTTTGCTTCGGTGTCCCCTCCTCCCCATACTTTAAAGGGGTAATATGGTATTTTGCTATTAATTACTGATTATTAGTTACTAATAAACCGTACACGTATAGACACGATTTGCGATTGATAGAGGTGATTATCAAAGTACATCCAAAATCATCACCTTGCTAGTCTAGTATATTGTATTACCTATACGTGCACGTCTTGCCGGAGTGGACACGACCACGGCTACTGGTACCTGCAGTTTAGCGATCACGCACACAATGACGGCGACCGGCATGGTTCGTGACGAGGATCTCTGCTTGCCCGCTTCACGCGTTGTGGTTTTTACGACGATCACTGAATCAGGTCCACTCGCCGCCATTGTGTTGGTTAACCCGTCAAAAGGATGATGAGTATTTTTCGGCTAGACGGTTTTAGTTGGTACACGTAAATACTAGGTATGGGCTTTACGGACCAACGTAATCTAATTTGGTTTAGCAACTAATAATCAGCAATTAATGATAAAAGACCATCTTACTCCTTCAACGTTTTGGAAAAGGGAGGCACCGAAGCAAAAGTGCCCAACAGGACAGCTCTGGCCTCATTTAATGAGTTAGTTCACCAGCTTTTGACCCCTCCCTCCGCTCCAACAATCCTAAGATCCCAACGAGGAGGCCGGCGTTGCACACCTGCCACCGACGCAGGCGCTGCATCTATGAACTTGGCGGCAGCGAGCTGCGCGGCCGTTCCGTGAACTGCATATCTTCGACAAGACGACGCGACGACATGCCTTCAAAACTATCGAACTGCAATGTGGCGTTGTACTCAGAGGTGCTGGTCCATGCGGCAAACAAGGAAATGATGGTCGGCCTCGGGGAGCAAGGGCGACGCCGCAACCCATAGGTCGAGCGGCAAAAGCTAGCGACGACAACCATGAGGTTGGCCCAGCACTAGCAGGTCATCAACTCCCGTGATGCCCTTGACCCACCGTATACACAATAAATTCAATACAGGTATAGATGGATTTCACAAATCCACCATATACACAATAAAATCAATACAGGTATAGATGGATTTCACAAATTATTGACATACTGTACCCTGTTTGAATAAACGTGGTAGGCCTAGATCAACATGCTTTCCTATTGGTCCAGAAAACCGAAGCATTTGAGCCACTACAGGAATAGATAGCTACGCCGACGGCCAAACGTCGAGGCTGTCGGCGTAGGTCACGAGCTGGGCACCCTAGAAAGCTGACCGTCGACGTAGAATTGCCCTCGGCGTACGAGAGCTACGCCGACGGCTGCCCTCGGCGTAGCTATTTTCCCTTTTGTCTCATTAATCTTTGAAAAATCATAACTAAATCATTCTAATTCAGAAAAATACAAATAATATATCAAAATTTGCAGAAAAATAAGATCTATCTATCTACACTCAAATATTACACATTTGTAAATAAACATTAAGTAAAACATAAAACATTACATATAGTTTGAAACGAGCATAAAAAATTCAAAAACGATCCAAACAATGCGAAACCTTCGCGCAGGGTCATATTATGTGATATAGTTGCAAGGGAAAATATCAAACTTGGTATATTGATTATTTCTCAAAAAAAATTTCACAAAATGACCTATCTCATTCGAGGTTTATTGACTTTCGGGTTAAATGACCAATGTTATGGCTAGAATCAAGGCATAGTTTGTGATAATGTGCCCATATTATGCATGCATGTGAATCATGGGATGGAGAACAATGTTGCAGGAGGAAGTTTTCCTTTTCATTGCACCAAAAAGCCATTTTCCATTTTCCGAGCGCAAAAAACGGGGGGTTTTGTGAAGCAACCACCAAATGGCTAATTCAAAATGCTACCACCCCATTTTTCAAAAATACTAGACCACCTTACATGGATAATGTCCTAACAGGGAGATCTCAAACCTTTCCGTCCATCTCTGGTGAAAAAGACAAATTTCTGCCAAATCGGTTGGAAGTGGGTCAGATATGAACTACAGGTACATGATCTGATGCTCATTATTTTTTACAAAAATCAATTTTAGGTTCATAATATGCTATTTTATCAGAGATGTACTTCAAGTTTAGTGAGGCTCAGCCCCGAGCTAAGAATCTTAATGCCCGTCGTTCGGCAAAGTTTAACGATAGTTTGAAACGGGCATAAAAGATTCAAAAAGGATCCAAACAATGTGAAATCTTCGCGTGGTGTCATATTATGTGATATAGTTGCAAGGAAAAATATCAAACTTGGTATATTGATTATGTCTCCAAAAAACCTTCACAAAATGACCTATCTCATTCGAGGTTTATTGACTTTCGGATCAAATGACCAATGTTATGGCTAAAATCACGGTATAGTTTGTGATAATGTGCCCATATTGTGCATGAATGTGAATCATGGGATGGCGAACAATGTTGCAGGAGGAAGTTTTCCTTTTCATCGCACAAAAAAACCATTTTTCATTTTCCGAGCGTAAAAAATGGGGGGTTTTGTGAAGAAACCACCAAATGGCTAATTCAAAATGCTACCACCCTATTTTAAAAAAATACTAGACCACCTTACATGGATAATGTCCTAACAGGGGGATATCAAACCTTTCCGTCCATCCCTTATAAAAAGACAAATTTCTGCTGAATCATGAACTATAGGTACATGATCTGATGCTCATTATTTTTTACAAAAATCATTTTTAGGTTCATAATATGTTATTTCATCAGAGATCCACTTCAAGTTTAGCGAGGCTCGGCCCCGAGCTAAGAATCTTTATGCCCGTCGTTCGATAAAGTTTGACGATAGTTTGAAACTGGCATAAAAAATTCAAAAAGAATCCAAACAATGCGAAACCTTCGCGTGGTGTCATATTATGTGATATAGTTGCAAGAAAAAATATCAAACTTGGTATATTGATTATGTCTCCAAAAAACCTTCACAAAATAACCTATCTCTTTCGAGGTTTATTGACTTTCGGGTCAAATGACCAATGTTATGGCTAGAATCACGGCATAGTTTGTGATAATGTGCCTATATTGTGCATGAATGTGAATCATGGGATGGCGAACAATGTTGCAGGAGGAAGTTTTCCTTTTCATCACACCAAAAGGCTATTTTCCATTTTTCGAGCGCAAAAAATGGGGGGTTTTGTGAAGAAACCACCAAATTGCTAATTCAAAATGCTACCACCCTATTTTTCAAAAATACTAGACCACCTTACATGGATAATTTCCTAACAAGGGGATATCAAACCTTTCCGTCCATCCCTGATGAAAAAGACAAATTTTACCGAATCAGTAGGAAGTGGGCCAGATATGAACTACATGTACATGTTTTGATGCTCATGATTTTTTACAAAAATCATTTTTAGGTTCAAAATATGTTATTTCATCAGATCCACTTCAAGTTTAGCGAGGCTCTGCCCTGAGCTAAGAATCTTTATGTCTGCTGTTTTAAACGGGCAAATAAAATTATGGCTAGAATCACGTCATAATTAGTTATAAGTTAATATTGATATTATATTTGGATTTCTATCATTTTTCTGATCAATTTAGACATATTATTTATTGAATTCCGATTTACGAATTTAGAGATATTAATTATTCCATATTAAATAGAAAAATATAAAATAAATAAAATCATTATATTTTTATTTGAATTCAATAATATTTTTACTTATTCATTGTTGTTTACTTAAATAATTGTTTGTAATTTCAAAAAATACAAACATGTGACATTATGATATAAGAGTTAATAGGATTGATATCTGCGGGAACAGATTTTGAAGGAACAAAAAAGTTAAGCGTGCTGGGGGTGGAGTAGTGCTAGGATGGGTGACTGACCGGGAAGTTTCATCATAAGTGCAATTTTACCTAAGATTAAGTGCAATTAGTGTTAAAATTATTCCAAGTGAGAGATTAACCAGTAAAATTATTTTTGCAATCGGTCGTTAGGCTATGTCGACGGTAGCTACCCCGAGGGCAGCCGACGGTTTTTCCATACGTCGACGGCCTCCTCGCGCTCCGCCGAGGGAGATCGTTGCTGAGGAGCTACGCCGAGAGCAGCCCTCGGCGTAGCCTACGCCGACGGGGATCGGGGCTACGCCGACGGCTTGTGGCCCTCGGTGTAGCTTGCGATTCCTGTAGTGAGCCCAAGACCCAAAACACCACGTCCCAATTGGATGTCCATTAGCCTCCTCCTAGTGCTAGTATCATAAGACTGGTCCTAGTGGGAGTATCATAGCTAGTATCGTGCATGCCATGTTGGCAAAAAACCGATGTGACCCAATAATTAATGAAGAAAGAGATGGTTAGAGTACTCTCTCTAGGTCGGTTTAGAGGGCACGCATGATGGTTCTCTAGGACCAAGGTATATGGTGATTGGCTAAAATTATGTTTGCCCATTAAACCACCAACACCCAATTGTACGCAATTACTGCTTTGATCCTTGCTCCGGCCGCGCATGCGCCTGACCCACCGTATCTATACCTAATAATAATAATAATAATAATAATCTATACATAATAATAAAGAACGAATTGTTTCTCCCGGTCCAATATTTTTTGGGACCTTTTTATCCTCGCACAAAACCACATATTACCGCTAAGCCATGGTATTTTTTTAGGATTCTCCACAGCGCACTGCCCGTCCCGTGTTGTGCTTAAAAACACACATCCCGTCCATGGGTCAAGGCCCAAATCAATTCCACACAGATAGCCAGGAGCTCGGCTTATTTAATTAGAACCTGATGGTGGCCTGATACCCTAAAAAAATCAGATACCATACATGGCGATGGAAGCAACACAAGCCAGCCTCCTCCGATAGGGTTTGCGCCCGGCGGAACGGTAGGGCCTATGAGGGCTCCGTCAGAGTCGAATATAAGGTGCAGCTCGACGGTGCATGATCTAGGACACAGGGAGGACAACCAGACAAGGTGCAGGAGCACCAAACAATGATCAGATGTGCCTATCCATCATGTTGGTCTTCCTAGAACGCCCACATAGCCGGCCAGATCGGCTTGGAGCGCAACATAGCAAGAACGCCATGCACGCCCACATGGCCGGCCAGATCGGCTTGGAGTGCAACATAGCAAGAACACCATGCACGAGGGTGTTGATCTTAATTGTGCAGATACACAACTTGGTGAGTAACAATGGTGGAAAGCTGCGTCCTGCCTTTTATTTCCTGGATCCACGACGCTAGGACCCCGGTCGTCAATAGATGGCGCCTAGATGTGGTGTTGGCGGACGTGTTGCCGGCGACATGCAGTGTCGTGGGGTGGCGCTGGACTCTAGCATGCCCTCCCCTCTGTCAAGGCGATCCATCTAGAGGATGGATGGAAGTTCATTGAGAAGGGCATCAACAAGGTGGCAAGCTCATCAACATCCTCAAGGTAAAGCCAGAGGCTGATCGGCCTCGCTGTGATTTAGACTACACTGTTGAGTGATGTTGTCCATGTGCACAACCTGGTCGTCCAGGTCACGTAGGGAGGAAGATGCAGAGAACACACCTCATGTCGCAGCTCGATCTCGGGCTCGAGCTCAGCGGCCACCATCAGGGTTTCCATGGACGCCGGCGGTGGGTTCCGACCTTTAGGACGGGCTCATGTTATCGTGCGCCATTGTTGAGTTTGGGGCTGCTCCAGGTGAAGATTGAGGAAAAGCCAATTAGCTTGCTTAGGTAATCTTTTCTTATACCAGTTGCCTCCTCCTGTGTCTATCTTTGGATGGTCATTGGCACATCGACAAGTGCTGAGTTTGCAATGACTACAAAGATTTAGAAGGAAGCGTCAGCAAGTAGCAGCGGGGATGAGCTATTATTAGCAAAGCAAAGCTACCCGCGACATGCAACAGCAGAAGGCATGAGCTCAGGAGAAAACCGGGCTTGAATAAAAGCTAGATCACGACCAAAAGCACATAAATATTTAGTTACGTGAGGTAAGTCATTATTTATGTTTGTTCACAACTCATATTTCTACTATCTTAACTCATGTAGGATACACAATACACACAATATACTATACGGATTAGAATGAAAAGGTCACGGGCGACCGGGCCACGCCGTTTTCCCCCGCCTCTAGCTCCTCTTCTTCTCGGTTCTCCCTCGCCGTCGTTAGCGTGCGCCGTCCAGGCCAGCAGGGCGGGGCGGCTCCGGGAGGTGTACTCAAGCAGCAACAACTCCGACTCGGCGGCGGGGTTCTCGACGCGGACCTGGGCACGGCGACTGCGCGGTGGGGCGGCCATTGGCGGCGGATCCTTGCAGCACCGCAGGTAGGCGGCAATAGCACCCGCTCGGCCCAGATCTGGGCCCAAAAGGGCCCATCTGGGCTGGGCGGGCTGGCGGCTCTCCTGGCAGCGGCTTGGGTCCCTAGAGGTGGAGCGTCGGCTGGCACCAGGGATGACAGTGTTGCGCGTCGAGCTTGCTGCAGCGGGACGGGCGGCGGCTTTACGGGCCTGGTATGGGCTTGGCCGGGCCCGTCGGGGCCTGGTGTGTCCCTGCTGCCACGTCCGGTTGGCTACCGCGTAGGCGGTGGAGGCAGCTTCCTCCTACTCAACTGCGGCGCTGCCGTCCCCGACTACTATTGCATCCTCCTATTTCATCTCCAGACCTCGTGATGGTGCCCGGAGTGAGACGACGAGGATGACGACGAAACCTTGGTGGCGCACGATTGTGGGAGGCAAGTTGGATGAAGTGCTTCGGAGCGGTCGGGGTTGTGGTTTTGGGGTCGGGCGAAATCCCTGTCGGCTCGTCCGGCATCGACGCGGTGATGCCCGAGGGTGTTGCCATTCCTTCCTGGAGGGCGTCACAACAAATACTAACTTCTTCCGTCGCAACGCGCGGACATTTTGCTATTGCTAGTATATATAATAATAAAAGATGGATTGTTTCTCCCGGTCCAACACTATTTTGGACGGTTTTACCCTTAATAGTTTGGAGATATTATCTACCACTACCACCGGTAAGTTAAAAATGATTCAGATTTTTTCTTTCCACCGCCGAGACCCCAACCCAATCCTCGATTCCCCGTGCCTCCGCCTCATGTCTCCTTGCTACAGTTCCATTATTTTCTACCGCACATACGTCGGCGCTGCACTGCTGGGCTTGAGCTAGGCCTGTCCTTTTTGACGCTAGGCAAAGGTGTAGGATTTGGTCTATAGCTCGGCTGCGTCGTGCGGGACTATTCTCAGAAATTAGAGAGTAGAGACACGATCTGATTCATTTAGAAACTGTCACGTCCCAATTGGATGTCCATTAGCCTCCTCCTAGTGCTGGTATTGTAAGGTTGGTCACAGCGAAGAGTCCAACTCAGCATGTTTGCTTACGTGGCAATAGGTTAAGGTTAGTCCTAGTGAAAATATCATAATTAGTATCATGTATTTCATGTTAGCAAAAACTTGATGTGGCACAATAATTAATGAAGAAAGAGATAATTAGAATATTATAGGTAGATACAATATCATAACACGTAAAACTAGAAATCCTAATGCAAATAAATCTTATACACAATTTATATTGAGATTCTATAAATCATTAAATAAGTACTACTATGATACTACCAGAGCCGGGCCAGTAAAATCCGAGGCCCTATACGAAACTCTAAATGGGGCCTATGGCACAATTTTTTTTAACTATTCAACAATTATAACGTATATACCAGAGGTTAAGGGATGAACTGACTGATTATCAGAGGACGCTTACGGTTTCTTTTTAATAAATTTTTCCGTTTCCCCTCTTTAAAATTGAATTATTGTTCTTCCTTTTCTTTTCTCTTACGACTTTGATACCGAATTCTTGCTCCCCATGTTAACTCCTACAAAAGAGATGAAGGAAACCATTAAACGAATTTGGGATTAAACCAAAGTACACCTAGGGTTAGGGTCTAGGGGCTAGGGCGCAAAGAGAAGAGAAGATGCAGGGACGAGTAACGAGGGATCAGGTATGTAGGCACCTGTTGATCCATGGATCACATATTAAATATTTGACGATGGGAGAAAGAACTACAAAAACAGTAGAAAGGAGACGACCAACATGCGACGAGTCGCTTCCCCAGAAGATGAACTGGCACGATCATCTTCAGGGCATGCGTGAGCGCTCTCGTGGTCGATGTGATCGATCGCTGGCGGATGGCCTCCGATGGATTGCCAAGGCCCAGGTAAGGGCCAACCTTTTAGTTCCCACGCGGCCACTAGCCAAAGTCCACCAAAGAAAGGTTTTTTCTGCTGCATAGCTATATAGTATATAGGCCTATGTAGAAATTTTGGGCCCCTAGAAAATATGTGCCCTGTGCAGGTGCACACTTTGCACTTCCCCGACCCGGGCCAGGATACTACTGTATGATATCATGCACTATAGAGATAGTATCATACACTAGTGTCATGATATTAGTAGTATGTACACTAACATCATATGCCTAATGAAGAAAGAGATAGAGTAACTAGTTATGTTACTGTAACATCACACATATCAAGACAAAGTGAGGCTACAACCTAATTAATTGGACATTTCATGTTATCACACATAAGGTAGTAATCTAGACTAGTAACATATACATGTTACTAGTTTAAGTTATTTTGTACTATGACAAGACTAAGCAGTATCATTCATGCCAAGTTGGCAAATAGCTGACGTGGCATGTCGATTAACAAAGAAAGAAGAGATTATAGTATCATATCATGATACAGTATCATAACAAGTAAAACTAGAATATTTGATGACAAACAGATATTGTACACTCATTTGCATTGGGATTCTACAAATAATTAAATATAAGTTGTTAGCTTTGCGACAAGTAAATAACGAAAAACAAAAACAAAATCACAGCAAAGGGACACAGATTTAACATAGAAAAACCTCTCCAACAAAGAGAGGAAAAAACCACGGGCACTAGGCAGCGAAACTTCACTATATCAGGGAGTGTTTACACAACGCCGAAGATTTTCACAGATGCAACTTATCCCATCTGGCGGCTTACAAGATGTATATATAACGGTGAAAACCTGGGTCTTCGACGATCCGTACCCGGGGGGATTTAGCCTCCTTAATAGAATTTGGATCATAATTCAACAAACTCCACCTTGAGACAAATTCCTTCTTGTAGTATCAACAACAATCATCTCCCTGAATAAACAAAGCAAATACTTTCGACGCCAATGGACACTTGGGCTAATTAGTTAAATCAATTAAGTTCGAGCAAAGCTCAAACTTAGCAACATGAATATGCTTTGTCATCATATCAGCAGGATTATCATGAGTGCTTATCTTGCATACCTTTAGTGTACCTTGTGCAACAACGTCACGAACATAATGGTACTTGATATCAATGTGCTTTGTTCTCTCATGGAACATCTGATCCTTAGTAAGGTAAATATCACTTTGACTATCACATAACAGGTTAATGCAAGAATCATCCTGACAAAGCTCAGTATACAAACCTTTCAACCAAACAGACTCTTTGTAAGCTTAGCCAAAATAGCCATATATTCTGCTTCAGTTGTAGATAGAGCAACAACTGGTTGCAGTATTGCCTTCCAACTCATAGCACATCCACCTACCGTGAACACATAACCCGCGAGGGATCTCCTCTTATCCAAATCGGCAGCAAAATCTGAATCCACATAGCCCGCGAGTCCCTCACCAGTCTTGCCAAACTTCAAGCAAGCATTTGATGTGCCATAGAAGTATCTGAAAATCCACTGAACAACTTTCCAATGTTCTTTACCAGGATTAGCCATGTAATGACTCACCAAACTCATAGCATATGATAAATCAGGGCGATAACAAACCCTGGCATACATCAATGAACCAACAACATTAGAATAAGGAACTCATGACATGTACTCAATATCTTCATCAGAACTAGGACATTGCAATGCTGACAATTTAAAGTGAGGAGCAACGGGAGTGCTAACAGACTTTGCATCATGCATATTAAAACATTAGAGAACTTTCTCAATGTAACTTTGCTGACTAAGAAATAACAACCTAGATTTTCTGTCCTGTTTAATTTTCATACCTAGAATTTTTTTAGCAGCACCAAGATATTTCATCTCAAATTCACTACTTAGGTGTGCCTTCAAAGTAGTGATTTCTTTCATGCTCTTGGCAGCAATTAACATATCATCAACATATAACAACAAGTACCATCGACAAACTTAATGTAAACACAACTATCAAACTGAGACCTCTTAAAACCTTGTGAGATCATAAATGAATCAAACCTTTTGTACCACCGTCTTGGAGATTGCTTCAAACCATAAAGCGATCTCTTCAATTTGCACACAAAATTCTCTTTTCCAGGAACTATGAACCCTTCAGGTTGGTCCATGTAAATCTCCTCTCTAGTTCACCATGCAGAAAATCAGTCTTTACATCTAGCTACTCAAACTCAAGATCATGCATAGCAATAATACCAAAGAAAGCACAAATGGAACTATGCTTCACAACCGGAGAGAAAACATCATTATAGTCAATACCTGGAATATGGCTGAAACCTTTTGCTACTAACCTTGCCTTAAACCTTGGAGGCTCATTAGGTGAAAGGCCCAGCTTTGGTCGACTAGAGGGGGGGGGGGGGGGGTGAATAGGAGACTACCAAATTTTATTATTTTCTTGCAATTTTAGGCTTTGCACAAAGTAAAGTTCAGTAGAGATGCTAGTAGATGGACAACCTATATGGCAAATGATACAACAAGTAAACAAGACGGTAAATGCAAGAAGTAAAGGAGAGGAACGGATAAACCGGCGAGGGTTATCACGAATCTTAAGTTGGTGATAACCAGTCCTAAGATCAATCTTTGAGAATACCTAGGCACCAGTCAACTGATCAAATAGATCCTCTATCTTAGGCAAAGGGTACTTGTTTTTGATGGTGATGTCATTCATCTTTCTGTAATGTGCACAAACGGTTGCCTCCATCTTTCTTGTCGACGAATAACACTGGTGATCTCCATGGCGACGCGCTTGGTTGAATCAAGCCTGTTGCTAACATAGAATCCAACTGCTTTTTCAACTCTACTAACTCTAAGGGGTGATACATTGCAAATGTATCTATAATTTTTGATGTTCCATGCTTGGTTTTATCTACTTTCTTGTGTTTTGTCCACACTTTGGAGTACTTTTCATATGATTTCTTGGACTAACCTATTAACAAGAGCTATAGTGCCAGCTGCCTGTTTTCTGCTGTTTTTGGTTCCAGGAAGTCAGAAAATGAATATTCTCGGAATTGGACAAGACAAAAGCCAAAGTTATTATTTTACCGGGGGACACTTGGAGCCAGAATATGAGATGGAGAAGTGCCAGAGGGTGGCCACACCACCTGGTGGCGCGGGCTAGGCCAGGCCGCGCCAGGGGGTGGTGTAGGCCCCTCAGGCACCCCCTCGGTCCCTCTCGCCTATAAGAGTGTAGCATCCCAATTGTCTAACAATTGTAATGCTACTTGTCCTAGTAAGATATTGGCTACTTCATATATATTATTATTGCATCATAATTATATCATGCTCATGTCATCATGCCACCTTGCATTTGAGCATCATATAAAACCCTCTTTCTTTTGGTTTTTCTCTCATATGCATTATTAATTGTATTTGCCTCTTGATATTGTATTTGGTTATTGATATATTGTTCAATGCCCAAGTTGAGTTGGGGCATATCTTTTATTTCCATTCCACCCCTTTCTCTTCCACCACCTTATAATTCCACCATCCCTTTAACAATGAGCTTGCATTTCTTTTCCTTTGATATTTTAATTCTAGCTCATGTAGTTTGGGGTGGATTAAATCCTCTAAATTCTTGTGCTTGGTTTTATCTCCACTTCTTGGATATGCATAGAGTAGTGCCATAATATTAATATTGTTTTCACAAATAAATAATGGCATTATTATTTTTGCATGGGCCATGCAAGCTTCTTCACCACCTTTTTACTCCATGGGTTTTCTTTGAATTTAATGGATCCTATCTTGGGAGGCCATCTTCTACCATTCCACCATCCTCATAATCTCATCCATCTCATTTTCCTCTTATTTTTAATCCTCCATGCATGATCCATATGTGACCTTTTCCATCTATTTCTTTTCTTCCTCTTTCTTTCTTGTTTCTCCTCCACATTATCTCAAGCAAGATCAAGCTTCATGCTTCTTCTTGGTTTGGCCTCATAAATTAAATTAAAAATCTAAATGCCTAATAAAACCTAACCTAACTTTTCCCTCTCTCTCTAATTTTCTCCTAAACCCTAAGTCTCTCTCTCTCTCTCTCTCTAGCATGACCTCCATGCCCAGCCCCTCTCTCCATAGCTGCTGGCCACCCTCTCCCTGGCCCACACCCAGCCACCCTAACCCTAACAAAACCCTAACCCGAGCCATGCCCATCTAACCCTAGCCTAGCTACCCCTCCCTCTCTTCTCTCTTCCTGACCCGAGGGCCCCTCCAGCCGAGCCTCCCTGCCTGTCCCTCTCTCTTGGCCCTGGTCCACCTGCAGCCCCAGGACGAGCCCCAGCCCAGTTTGCCCATGTGCTCAGAAAGGAGGAGGAGGAAAAGGTGGCACCGAGTCCACCTTATCCCTGCCGTGCTCCGCCTGCCTTCCTCCTCTCTCCCTCCCACTTTTCCTTCGTCCCCACGCCTCTCTGGCCTCTCCCAGATCTGGCCGAGCCGCCCCCTTCCTCTCTGACCAACAGCACCCGACGCCGGACGCCGCCAGCACCACCTCGCCCCCGACGTTCCAGCCGGCTTGCTTGTCGTGGGAGTGGCGGGAAGGATCGAGGACGTTCCTCTGCGTCGCCCCGTGGCCGTCAACACGAAGGAGGGAGCCCCAACACCGCCAGGTCCTCGCCGTCCTCCGAAACCCTAGCCCGCCGGAGCGTCTGCGTCGTCGACGAACCGCCGCGCTTCTCCCCGATCCGACCACACCAGGCAACCCGCGGTGAGTCCCTCGACCTCACTGACATGTCCCGCCTCGCCGTCGACGAGTAGCCCCGCCGTTCGTTTCGTCGAGCGCCCACCGTGCGCGCCGTTCGCCGTTGCCTGCAAGCCTCCCCGCGTCGCGCAGCACCCTATCTAAGCCCCAGACCCCTCCCTGTCAGCTATCCGAGCCAGCCGCACTGGCTAGCCCCTCCGCGCGCACGCCCGCGTCCCGGGATCGATCCCCCGCTCGCGCCGCGCACCGAATTTCCTCGCCATACGATGAAGAAGAAAAACAGTAACCGGGCCGTGGTAAATTTGCAATAAGCCCCCCACCTTTTTGATTCCCGCAACCCGTGCTCCTAGAGACCCCACCTGTCTGCCGCTCTGGTAAAATTGCAGAAAACCCCTCGGCTTTTCACGGGCGCAACCCGCGCTCCAGCCCCAGCCCCACCTGTCAGCCCCTGTCTCGCTCACCGCTGTCACGTGGGCCTGCGCCAGTTGGCCCACCCCGCAGTCTCAGTGGCTAGCCCAAGACGCGGTGACAAAAGGTTTTCCCACGCGCGAGGCACAGTCAGCGCTAGGCCCACCCATCAGTGGCTGTGGCTAGATCTGACTGAGTGAGAAAAGTAATTTCCTGAGTCTGTTTTAAATTAAATCTTTTCCAAAATGATTTAAATTCAAATCCAATTCAGATTCAAATAATTTTTAAAATACAAATCCAAATAATACAAGTAATATATGTTTTGGAATCAGAAAAATGTGAGGAATTCAAATATGACCTTCAAAATAATATTTGAACACTTTAAAATTTCGAGATGATTAAAATTACAATAAAATGCCCTTTTCCTTAATTAATTAATAACTTTTGTTTTATAACTCCAAATTTGACAAATAATATGTCTAAATCGATCAGCGCGACGAGCCCGTTCTATCTATGAAGTCCTTGTTCTGAATTGAAGCATGCATCATGTTGTAATTTAAAACCTGAACTGCTTATGACAATAAAACTTGGATAATTAAATAATAAAATGCTTTATTTCTTGTATCCACACCTCACCTTTGCCATGCTACTTTAATGCCATGTAAATTGTGCATCATTCATCATGGCATGCTTGTTTGCTAGTCGCATTTTAATTCATATGCTTGTGCACTTTATTTATGTTGGCCCTTGTGTGTTTGGTTCTTCTTCGAATAGACGTCCAGCAGGAGAATTACCAGGAATCACAGGAGTACTACCCAGATCCATCTCTCGCTTCAACTGAGCTGCCAGGCAAGCACTACCACATGCTTGCAAACATACAGTACCTATTGCCTCTATCTTATTCTTGCATCATTGAGTCGCGATTGCATTAAATTGAATCCCAAGTATTGCATAGCCTTTACTTTTAAACCCCACCGAAGCTTGTTCCTCCATCCCATGAGCCATTACTATAGGAGTTGTTTGAGCCATGCGAGTCGTAGAAAAGCATGAGTAGGGTATGTGAGAGTCTGATGAATAACGAGGTACCTAAACAACATAACCGGAGTAGTAATGGGATAACTAATGAAAGAGGCACCGGTGAGCAATATCTGCTATTGGTTTTTCCTGCTCACTTGATTCCTGTTCCTTGTTTATTCGCACTATCCACATCCGGGAGGCCTTATGGACCCCCCCTGAGCCAGAGCTTGATTCATTCTTATTTCTTGGGGCCACAAGTAGTTTGGGGCTTTATTACTATCATGTACTTATGCCATGTTACTGTTTTAATAAGTTTGTGCGTGGAGCACCTGTAATGTTTTGGATCGTGGAATGTTTTTGCGGTATCGACAAGCCCAGTCACATTTTCGGGTTCCTAGTCATTTACAGCCATTGACACAAACCTTGGGTCCGTCTCGGAGCCGGCCAACTTCGCTGCGGGTAGCTTAATGGGGTGGCCCCCTAAAATCTTTCTGAATCCTGTGATTGCTTTGTCGTGAATGCCTCGTTGGGTTTTGATTTGGTTTTTCCGAGGTTGATCGAGTGTGTGTTGCTATTCGTGCACCCCTGCAGGGTAAATCTTTCTGAAAGCCGTGTCCGCGGTTATGGACGACTTGGAGCATAGTTTCTCGATCATAGACAAGTATAACTAAAGTACCGCTTTTAAATTGACTAAGTACTTGACTAGTAAATAGCGCAATGCTCATGGAATGGTTAATAAAACTACCAACGGATGATGGGGGTTGTTCGTCCGCTTCCTTGTTGGTAAGCGAGGAGGAGGATGGATCTGTTAATTATACTGTTGTAACTGTTGTTCTTAATTAACGGACTTCCGTCTATCTTTGGTTAGGCGGAAGGTTAGCGAGTCTCTATAGAATTGCTAGGTATTATCTTTTGCTGCAATTGTGTCACCCCAGGTTGTGTCCCCTTTAGCGGCATAAAGACTTGCTGAGTACCCCTAGGGTCTCACACGATAAATTGTTTGATTCAGATGAACAGGTGTACCCGGAAGATGGATACTGGATGGAAGAGACAGATGATGTTGGCAACGATCATTCGGTGTAGAGATTCCGGGAACGGTGATCCGTGTGATCTGTGGGCGGAATGTGTTTATTTATGGGGCATCTTATGCCAATTTGCTTCTTATCCGTACTCGGATCTTGTTTTCCGCTTCCGCTTGATACTCTGATGTGTGATGTATGAGGGGATATCCTAAATTATTATATCTATCTTGGACATTTGGATCTTGCCGTATGGCGTTGCAATATTTCTATTTCTTTTAGATGGAATGGCTCTGAGGACTGTTGTATGTGGCTTGCATACATACTCACTTGTGTATGTAGTTGATCCCATCGCCTGCCGATTATGCCGCTCGTTCTTGTCCTGTTGTCTGAAAGTGGTTAGGACGGCCGAAAGGTCTACCGTGAGTGGCCCTGGGCCCCACCGTACTATTTTAACCACTTTCGTTCATCCAGGCATTAACTAAGAGCGTAATTCACCGAGGTAGTTACAAAGAGCTTCCCGATGCATAAACCCTAAGGAGTCAAGCCTCTAGCCACGAAAAGTTCCGCAGCACCACCGCCACTGAAGGGGAGATTCGGGGGACATAAAGTCTCTGTTCCGGCACCCTGCCAGGATGGGGAAGTGCCCCCGGAGCCATCTTCATCACCGTTGCTGATTCCCATGATAAGGAGGGAGTAGTTCTCTCTCGAGGCTAAGGGTTCTACCGGTAGCTATGTGTTCATCTCTCTCTCTATGCATGATCATATTGTGATCATGAGCTTTGAAATCAAGTAGATCTACCTTGCTACTCAAGTGCTTTAATAGATCTCTGCTCTCCCCATGTGTGTGAAGTTGACAGTGTGCACACCATGGTGGCACTTAGGCTAGAGATTACAAATACTTGTTATGAGTTATATTTGGAGTTGGATGTCTCTATGAAATTGTGGTGTTTGTTGGAACCATCTAGTACTCAAGGTGACATTGTGTGGTTTTCTAGATGGGAAAGGTGAACTTTAAGGTGTGCTGTTATAGCCCTACCATCGATTAGAGTGTCCAACCAGAGAGTAGTTAAGAGTAGTATCATAAAGAAGAATATATTTATATGGGAGTGTTCACTAGTGAAAGTATGATCCCTAGGCCTTGTTTCTAAGCATTGAAACACCATTTGCAATTAGATCTGTTACATGTTTGCTTGCTTCCATCTTTATTTCAGTTTGCCTTTAGTCTTTTCCACGCCATCAAGCTATTTTCCATCACCGTTACCACTTATAGTTATCTATACCACTTGTATTTCACTATCTCTTCGCCGAACTAGTGCACCTATACACCTGACAAGTGTATTGGGGTGTGTTGGGGACATAAGAGATTTCTTGTATCTTGATTGCAGGGTTTCTTGAGAGGGAATACCTTTGACCACTTCCTCCCTGAGTTCGATAAACCTTGGGTGATCCACTTAAGGGAAAACCTGCTGCCGTTCTACAAACTTATGCACTTGGAGGCCCAACAACTGTCTACAAGAATAGAAGTGCGTAGACATCAAGCTATTTTCCACACAGAGATGTAATTCCCGTAGTTCACTTCTGTAACATCCCAACATTAGAGCTTAGAAATAATCTGAGATCAGGTGTGTGCATTGCATTCATGCATAGACAATCTGGATAATTTTTGTGCTTTTAAATAAAACTTGTCAAAGTGATTGAAGCTTCTCTTAACTTGGGAGATAACCCAAAAGTTTTAGATGAGTCTTGGAAGTTATTACCTCTGTAATAACCGCTCCTTATTCTTTTTATTTGCTTTTTGTGCCAAGAGTAACCTCTAATGAGAGAGAAGTAATGATTGGGAAAGTTGCTGTCCCGAAACAGATTTCTGTGCTTCACCGTAAAAATTCGTGTAAAATATCTGCACGTCCTTTTGAGGCATGAATGTTTGTGCTTCTGACCTAGGTTGTTTTCTAACTTTCACTAGTTCAACACTTTTCAATTTGAGCAACAGAAGGTCTTCGAAAAAATTCATCTTTACCTGCTAGTCTGTTTTGACAGATTTCTGCCATTATTTGCATTTGCTTCTTGTTGGTTCGTTTTTGAGTTATTTTGGAGAATTGAGCTTTTTGAGGGAAGTGCTACAGTAGCTTGTGTTTTAATGGAAGTTTTATTGGTGTTAGAACTGAACCTAAAGACTTATTATCTTGAGTGCACTAATGTTGCTAATAAAGATTGTGTGAAGTTTTGTATGAAGGAAAATTTTCATGTGTATGGAAGGAATGAGTAATGAGATGAAGGATGGACAAAGGTCAAGCTTGGGGATACCACACGTGTCACCCCAAGAAATATCCAAGAAGTACAAGTGTCAAAGCTTGGGGATGCCCAAGGCATCCCGTTCTTCATTAATAAAAATCCCAGGTTTCTTCCAAACACTTCGTTTTTATTGTTTCATGCACAGTTGTGTTGTTCTTGGAGCGTCTTATTTTTTGTTTTCGTTTGCTTGGTTTGCTTAGTTTTCTGAATAAATTGGTTGGACCCCCTCTTTCATACATTGGTTTTCAAATAGTTTGGTTTGGTTTGGAAAAGAGTAGGAAAGCTCATGCTTAAGTGGTAAAGAGAGCTTGTTTTTGACTGTGGCCTATGCTTTGTCGTGCCATTCTTGGTATTGTTTTGGCTTTATTCTTAGTATTCTTTGATGTATCATGACTTGTTATAAATAATTGAGATTGCTTAATCTGCCTTGGATGAATCATGCGTTGTTTTAGCATATTAAATCATAGTATTGTGGTATTCTCCTTTGATGCTTTATTTGGGTTGACTTGGCGCATGCTCACACCATGTTATGACTATCCAAAGTCACCATAGCCTTGATGATCCTTTAGTTTTCAACTTGTAGTATCACTTTATGCTTTAATCAATGATGTTTTACTGCTCTGCATGATTATGGCTATTATTGCTCTCTTAGTTTGTCGCTCCCAGTCTTTTGCTAGCCTCCGTAACCAAGTATGAGTTCCACTCATGCATCCAACTCCCTAAACCAAGTTATTTCAAAGAGTCCACCATACCTACCTACTAGCATATGCTATTCCAAGTATATTCATGCTTTTGTTTACCTTCCGAATTAAACTTGTTATGATAAAACTACTGATTAAAGCTCTCACAAACTTGATGGCACACTTTACTTTTCTTGCCCTTAATAAAGTTGAACCATTGTGTCGTCTATGTTGTATATGCTTGCACTTATTTGTTGGGAATTAGCAGAACCATGCTGTCATGGGGAACGCTTTCAACGTTGCACTGGTACTTTATACCTAGTTGATATCATGCTCTTTTGTCTATGGATGTCGTCAGTGTGAAATGAAAGGGGAGCTTGTAAGTCCATGGATTTATGTACATGTGTTCGAGAACCGCCTGGGCTGCTGGTCTAATCCATGCTGACATGGTGGAAACCTGCAGCGTAACCATAATGAGCTGTCTATGAAGCATTCTTCTTATAAAAAAAGAGTCATATATTGAGAAAAAAGAGAAAAATAAAAAAAAGATTATGAAAAGAGGAAAGAGAGAAAAAAGCACCATATTCCCATGGTAAATAAGAAGATTGCTGAGATGCTCGTTGTCTGCTTGCCTTGTTATTTTGATATGGGGATTCTTCCGTATCATCGGGCAAGGGGTACCTCGTTGGCGGTTCTCTATGATACACATGTACTTACAATGATAAGAACTTACCGGTAACTAAACTTGAGTAGCATGAGGAGCGGCCCTCGTATTCAAGGGACATGAGATTTCCAACTTATACTTTGTCAAGCATATACTTCATAGTTTGTTCACTTTAACCTTAACCACTTCAAGATGCTTTGATAGGGGCAATGAGAGCTGAAAGCTATAAGGCAATGAGAGCTAAAAGCTATAAGTACCATAATTTTTGGAAGCTCTTTATGAAACTTGAATCTCTACTTCCTTCTATGAAGGCCCTTCTTCCACCATCATATTGAGTCTCCACCTTCTATGTAACATCCCAAATTTTGTAAATTCAGATGTTACTAGTAAGCATGCATCATATCATTGCATCATGGCATCACATATCAAAAATTTTGCATCAGGTATTTTCTCAAACCCCATAGTCAATTATAGACAAAAGGGGGTAAAAAGCTTTTAACCTTTTCAACCACCAAAAATCTTGCAAAAGGGTTATTTTATAGTTCCATTCTAACCCTCTCCTTTTTACAAATTTTTAGAGACCAATTTCGCCTAATTCGGAGTCCGTTTGCAAAAGTTATCAAACAAATAGCAATTCAGAAATTATTAAAAGAATAAAAAAACCTAACCTAACCTAACCGGGCCGGCCGAGCCAGCCCGGGAACCTATCTACCGCGCGCCAGTGAGTGAGCGAGCGGTGCACAGCGCGGCCGCCGCCCAGGCCGGCCCAACCCGCCAGCCCCCGAGCAGCCGCCAGCGGCCCGCCCCGCGCCCGCAGCCACTGACAGGCGGGGCCCGCCTGTCGGCCGCCTCCTCTCCGAGTCCGGGTCGAGCCCGCCGCCGCCGCCAGCGCAACCACCGCCGCCGATTCCGGGAAGGATTCCGCGACTTCCGCGCCAAGAATCCACCTTTATATAGCCGGGCACGCCTCCCCAAGCAAACCCTAGCCTTTTTCTGCCGCCACCGCCACCGAGCGCCGCCAGATTGCTCGTCGGAGCGCCGCCGCCTCCACCGCTAGCAGCTGCCGCCCGCCGTCGCCTCGGGAAGAGAGGGTCGCCGCTGCCCCCGGGAACGTGACCGCGACGAGGAGCCGGTCCCCGTCGTCTAGCTCTCCAGGCCGGAGGAGCACCACCGCCGCCGCCGGCCATCGCTGGAGCCTCGCCGCCGTCTGCCGCCACCAGCCGCCGCCGCCTCGGTAAGCCGCGTCGCCCCCCCTTCGTCTCCGACCGTCAGATCTAGATCTGACGACCCACAACCGGTCAACCGGCCCGGCCAACCGCGTCGCGCCGCGTGGCAGCGCCACGTCGACGTCGCGTCGCGTCACGCGCGCCTTGCTGGCCCACTCACGTTGCGCCACGTGTCGCCGCGTCACTGGCCCCTTTTTTCCTTTTTCTTTTAAATAGGCAGATTTAGCCCCAATCTCGTAAAATTCATAGAAATTCAAATATTAGTCCAAAATTAGCGTATGATATACCTTTGGATTCATATTTTCTAGTAGAACACAGATCTACAATAATATTACTGTTTTGCCATAGCAATCTTGCAGTAGAATTAAAGGTTTAGATTGGAGTATTTTAATTCTAGAAAATTATCCGTAGCTCCGTTTTAGTTGATTCTTGTTGCGTTGGCTTTGTATCGTCGAGATCTTCTGTAGAAAATTGTCATATCTTGTTTAGGGTGTTCATATCTGTCTCGAGGAAGATTAGAGTTATAGATCTAGTTTTGAGCTTGATAAATTAGGGTTTAACTCAAAATACTTAAAATCTGTGGGAAATCAATTCTAAAGACATCCCCAACTCAACAACACCCCTTGTTAAAACCCTTGGTCGAAATAAAATCCATCCTTGCATATTACCATGTTGCATGCATGTACATTTGACTTCGTGGATTGTTTTGTGCAAATTGTGATTGGATCCATGTTTGTTTCGTTAGATTGCTCGGAGTGCGCTGAGGAGTATTGTTGTGTAGATTGCTGCTCGGATCAAGGCAAGTTACACCACTTGTTCATACTAATGTCCCAGTTTTGAATACTATGCATGTTTTGCTCTTCAAAATAGTAGTATGCATGTGTAGGATTGTTTTGGTAGATCTACTTGAAAATATTTTTGCAAGTGCGATGATTTTGTAGTATGCCATGAGTAGCTTTATACTTAGGAATTTCCGTCCTATTAGGTTCCTCCGTTTTTGCTAAGTATTGCTTGCTATGCTACATATACACTAAGTATCGTTGGGAGGGTTCGAAAGACTCAAAATTTTCTAAGTATGAGAGCTCTCTCGAGCGAACTTTTCTTCTCCAAAACCCCCTTCAAAATAAAACTAAGTTTTCTTCTGGGCGGAATGGTTGTCGGGACAACGAGTGAGATTTTGGTGGAGGACGGCCGCCCAGGAATCAAAGAAGTCTGCCATGTTTCAGAATTCAGAAGCTTCCCGTGCAACCACAATACATATGGGCTCTGTCTTAGCTTAGTACTTAGTGGGAAACCTCACCGGGGTACCAACATTTGGAGGTTCTTGGCACGGTTGGATCCAGCTGGTAGAGGGGCTACTAAGGGAAGGCTTCGCCATGGTCTTGTCTGTAAAAGGACTTGATCGTGGATTGTGGGGAAACTGCACAACCTCTCGAGAGTATTGCAATCTGATCGATCAGCCGTGTTCATGGAAACAGAACAACATTGAGCATCTGAAGGATGGAGCCTCTGAAAGATCTTCTCCTCTCTCTTTTCCAAACTTAACGTTTTATAAATCCTAGGGCGTGAGTAATATCGCCATTGGGTGGGATTTTGGGAACTTGGTGCGTAATATCCAAGTGCTAGGTTGATTTGGGAACTTGGTGAGTAATATCCACGTGTTCCATTCAACCCTATACTACTTATCAAGGTTTACAAAGTAGGGAAAACTTTCCTCCTCTTTTCTTATTACACTGGTAAAATTGGCTTTACGCAAATGAATCCCAGAGCCTACTCTTAGCCTTGCATGTAGAGATAGTCTTACTCTTTCCTTGGTGTAATTTGCCAATACATTCAAAGTATTGACCCAACTTGTTGGCTGCACGTCTTATGTGCAGAATTCGAAGATTGAAAGGTGCGTAGGGATCGCGGGTCTTCACGCAGCTAGCCTGAGGCGTTGATGGACTCAAGTTTTATTTAGTTTCCGCTGTTTTATTTGAGCTAGCTACGAGCTATGCAAGTTGTAATAATTATACTTTGGATTATTCGTGTAATAATGACTTGTGTTTTACATGATATTCATCGACTGTGAAGTGCTAGCTATTGATCCAGGGACTAGCATGTTAATCACAGGGACTTAGGATCCTTAACGATCCGAGGTCGCAACAGATGGTATCAGAGCACAAAGTTGCCTGTAGGACATGACCCCTAGGATTGGAAACCACCTTTACCATGTGTGTTATGCTTTCTATATTCTTCCAAGTTATTTGTACTCTTCTAGTATTTCTCTTCTTTATCACCCTGTGCCTTATTTTTATCTCCTAACCTAAAGATGACGGCCTTCTACTACGACACCGCCGAACACATCAAGTGCCTGCGCTTTGGGGGATGCCTTCTGGACATCATCAAGACACTGCAGTTACCCATGCCATCAATCAAGGGAAGCGAGTTGAGGAAGATGCACAAGGAAGGATGCTAGGCAATTGAAGTCATCCAACCAGGGCGCAGTCAGATAGAACCCAAGACGGAGGCCATTGTACTCAACGTCACCAGCGACTCCAAGGAGAAAGGACTTAGCATTTGCTTGCAGGAGCTCATTGGACGCCTTTGTGGAAGCCACCATGAAGAGGTTGAAGGCAACTACATCAAACTCTTTGGAAGACGTGATGAGAAGGGAGTTCCAATCGAGTTAACCCTGGAGGAAAGGAAGACATGCAAGCGTCGAAGAATCCAATATCAAGACTTGGAGTTCCACATCAATGACCTTCAGAAGGGGAGCTGCCTTGAGATCGTGAGGAATGACGAGCTTTGTGCCCTAGTCAAGGAGAAGGACGAGAAGATCGAAGAGCTAGAAGAGAAGATCAAGTCCCTAGGAGGGGAGCTCACCGCCCAAGACAAAAGGTTCGCTAATCAAGAGAAGAGGGTGCAAGATAAGAACAAGAAGATTAGAGAACAAAGTCTAGTGCTCGCAAAGAACGAGATGGAGTTCAAGAACCTTGCCACCATGTTGAAGGACCTGCGAGCAGCCAAGAGGAGCTTGGAGGAGAAGATCACGCCCGTGACTATGGGGTCAAGTTTGATCAAGAAGCTACAGAAGGAGAAGAAGGAACTCCGAGCGAAACTGGAAGCTGCTACCCAGGAACTGCAAGAGGTGAAGGAACTTCAAGGAAGGCTCGAAGCTGCAACACCGGAGCCATAGGAGATGAAGGAACTTCAAGAGAAGCTTGAAGCCACGACGAGGGACATGGAGTTATACAAATCACTGCTGGAAAAGGAAGGCTTCATCATTGAGGATGAGGAAGTGGATGATGAGTAGAGCAGTTGGACCACCATTAGTTCTATAGTCGAACGTTATTCGCGATTGTAATGAGTACCAAAAATCTTATATTGGTTAGTTAAACTTGGTTGAGTGTGTGGATTTTTGTGACATGTGTGCCTTGCGTGTGTTTTTCTTGTTTACATAAGGGTAGGAGTTTATTCCTTAGACTTTCTATCTATTTCTTAACTTGTCTCCCAAACCCTCCAGATGGCGAGACGCGGAAACAACAATAACAACATGCCCCCAGAGATAGCACAACTTCTGAACTCCCAGAATCAGTTGATCCAACTCCTCACTCAAAACATGCAAAACAACAACAACAACCCGCCGCCTCCGCCACCCCCCACCGCCTCAACAGGATTGCTTGACTCGGTTCTTGAGGTTGAACCCTCCAACCTTCTCAAGTAGTGCTGAGCCAATTGTGGCAGACGACTGGCTCCGCACCATCAACAAGAAGTTAGACACCGTCCAAGTTGTTGGAGCTGATAGGGTGCGCTTTGCCGCGTACCAACTTGAGGGACCAGCTGCTGAATGGTGGGATAACTACCAGGTCACCCACCCCGATATTGAAGCTATCACCTGGAACCAGTTTGAAGCGGCCTTTCGTACCCATCACGTAGCCGCGGGAGTCATGTCACTTAAGAGACGTGAGTTCCGCGACTTGAAACAACTACACCGCTCTGTCTCCGAGTATGGGGACCTTTTCAACAGCTGGCACGTTATGCACCTGATGATGTATCCACTGATGCCAAGAGACAGGAGGAGTTCTTAAGGGGACTTAATGATGAAATATCTATTCAGCTTGTGGCTCTGAAGTTTGATAACTATCAGGAACTTCTGGACAGGGCATTCGTAGTTGAAGCAAAGCAAAGGAGTATAGAGAACCGGAAGAGAAAGTCCACCTCACACAAGCACAACTCTGCCCCATATCAGAAGCAACGCACTTCGTCACCACCACCCCACAACCACAATGGTCACAACCACAATGGTCACAACCACAATGGTCATCGCCATGGAGGACATAACCACAATGGCCATAAACACCGCAATGGTAATGGAAATGGCAATGGGAAGGATCTGAGTGAAGTGACATGCTTCAAGTGTAACAAGACAGGGCACTATGCGACTACTTGCCCCGAGAAGACGAAGAATGGGAATGGTAATGGAAACGGCAATGGACACAACCATGGCAATGGTAATGGAAATGGGAAGAAGCCAAACCCGTTCGTCAAAGCCACGGTGAATCATGTCTCCGTGGAGGATGCTCGTGAGGCACCTGACTCCGTGATCGGTAAGTTCAAGCTTAACTCCACACCTGTAGTTGTTCTTTTTGATACTGGTGCATCGCATTCATTCATATCAAGGGTATTTGTGGATAGAGGCAAGATACCTACGGAGACTATTAGTACTCCCCTAAGGGTAAGTTCTCCTGGAGGAGAAATAGTGGCAAACTCTGGATGCCGTGGGTTAGAACTAAGAATTGGGGCGCACACCTTTCACACCAGCCTAGTCGTTCTGGAATCACAAGGCTTAGACATAATTTTGGGCATGAATTGGATGACCGAGTATGAGGGAGTCATAGATTGTGCCAAAAGGACTATCGCACTCACGACTCCAGAAAAGAAAAGGATCTGCTTTAAGTCAGCTTTCGCACTCCAAGGAAGTATGGTGAACTCTCTTAAGGGGGTTAGCCTGGAGGATGTGCCAATTGTGAAGGAGTATCCAGATGTGTTTCCGGAAGAATTGCCAGGGATGCCGCCCGACCGTGACACCGAGTTTCTCATTGACTTGATGCTAGGTACTAGACCAATAGCCAAGAGACCGTACAAGATGGATGTGGATGACTTGAAGGAACTTAAGAAACAGCTTAGAGAGCAATTGGACAAAGGCTTCATTCAACCAAGTGCGTCATCTTGGGGAGCACCTGTCTTATTCGTGGAGAAGAAGGATAAAACCAAGAGACTAGTCGTGGACTACCGGTCATTGAACGAAGTAACAATCAAGAACAAGTACCCTCTACCCAATATTAACGACCTGTTTGACCAATTAAAGGGAGCTAGTAGGTTCTCTAAGATTGATCTCCGATCAGGTTATTTTCAGTTGAAGATCCGAGAATAGGATGTACCCAAGACAGCCTTCACCACAAGATATGGATTGTATGAATACACCGTGATGTCGTTTGGCTTAACCAATGCCCCAGCATACTTCATGACTATGATGAACAAGGTGTTCATGGAGTACTTGGATAAGTTTATTGTGGTATTCATTCATGATATACTCATATACTCCAAGGACGAGAAGGAACATGAGAGGCACCTGCGCCTAATCATGGAAAAGTTAAGGGAACACAAGTTGTATGCTAAATTTAGCAAATGTGAGTTCTGGTTGAAAGAAGTGGGTTTCCTTGGCCATATTGTGTCGGCTAAAGGAGTTGCCGTGGACCCAAGTAAGGTAGCTTCCGTGACAGAATGGGAGTCTCCTAAGAATGTGGGTGACATTAGGAGTTTCCTAGGCCTTGCGGGGTATTACCGAAGATTCATTGAAAACTTTTCCAAGATAGTAAAGCCCATGACAGAGTTGCTGAAGAAAGAGAAGAAGTTCCAATGGACCAAGGCTTGTGAAGCAAGCTTTCAGGAATTAAAGATGCGTCTAGTAACAACACCAGTTTTGTGTCTCCCTGACATCCAAAAGGTCTTCCAGGTCTATTGCGACGCTTCCCGGCAGGGACTGGGTAGTGTTCTGATGCAAGATGGAAAATTAGTGTCTTACGCCTCTCGGCAACTTAAGAACCATGAGAATAACTACCCCACGCATGATTTGGAACTAGCTTCAGTTGTGCATGCGCTCAAGGTATGGAGACACTACCTAATGGGCAAACATTGTGATGTGTTCACGGATCACAAGAGTCTCAAGTATATCTTCACTCAAAAGGATTTAAATATGAGGCAAAGGAGATGGCTTGAGCTTATCAAGGACTATGACTTGGACCTGTAGTACCATCCTGGAAAGGCCAACGTTGTGGCTGACGCCTTAAGCCGGAAAGTCTATGTAAATGAGCTTACCGTGGGAAAACTTCCAAAAGATTTGTGTGAACAATTCAAGGACCTTAGGTTGGAAATAGTTCCGGAAGGATAATTAGCCACCATGGAGATAGTGCCAACGCTTCTGGACCAAATCAAAGAGGCCCAGAAGGGGGACAAAGAGTTGGAAGAAATAAGAGCTAATATAAGCAAGGGTAAAGCAAAAGGGTTTCACACGGATGAACAAGGAACACTTTGGTACGATAAACGTCTGTGCATTCCCGATAACCCTGACATCAGAAAGTTAATCCTTCAGGAAGCTCACGATTCGCCTTACTCAATTCATCCCGGTAGTACAAAGATGTACATGGATGTGAAAGATAGGTGCTGGTGGAACAACATGAAAAGAGAAATTGATGAATATATCTCCTTGTGTGACGTGTGCAACAGAGTCAAGGCCGAACATCAAAAACCAGCAGGACTGCTGCAGCCATTACCTGTGCCCGAATGGAAGTGGGACAAGGTAGGCATGGATTTTATCACAGGACTACCTCGGACTCGATCTGGGTATGACTCCATCTGGGTAGTGGTCAACCACTTCACAAAAGTGGCCCACTTTATTCCCGTAAAGACCACCTATACGAGTGCTAAACTTGCCAAGATTTACATGCCAAAGATCGTAAGCCTTCATGGTGTACCCAAAGGAATTGTCTCTAATAGAGGTAGCCAATTCACCTCTAAGTTTTGGCAACAGCTACACGAGTCTCTAGGGACACGACTGGAGTTTAGTACTGCCTTCCACCCACAAACTGATGGGCAAACGGAAAGAGTTAATCAGATCTTGGAGGACATGTGAAGAGCCTGTGCGCTAGACTATGGGTCTAGTTGGGATGATAACTTGCCATATGCGGAATTCTCATACAATAACAGCTACCAAACTAGCATCAAGATGGCCCCATTTGAAGTTCTATATGGCAGAAAGTGTAGGACTCCGCTGTTATGGAACGGAGTAGGAGAACGTAGTTTGTTTGGACCTGAACTGATCAAGGATGCCGAAGAGAAGGTGAGACAGATTCAAGACAGGTTAAAAATAGCCCAATCCAGACAAAAGAGTTATGCTGATTCCAAGCGCAGGGATGTGACTTATGAAGTAGGAGACCGTGCGTATCTCCGAGTTTCACCACTACGAGGAGTTAAGAGATTCGGGATCAAGGGTAAGTTGGCACCCCGATTCATAGGGCCCTACAAAATCTTGGGTCGCAGAGGGGAAGTTGCCTATCAGTTGGAATTACCCGAAGTGTTAACAGTTCATGATGTTTTCCATGTGTCGCAACTAAAGAAGTGTCACCCAGAAATGGCTGAAACCCCACTAAAGGATACAGTTCCATTGGAAGAAGTTCAATTGGAAAACGATCTCACCTATGAGGAAAAACCCACCAGGATTTTAGAAACAGCCGCAGCCGAGAGAATCACTCGTACCAAGACTATCAGATTCTGCAAAGTTCAATGGAATCACCATTCCGAGGAAGAGGCCACGTGGGAACGTGAAGAGGACCTGAAGAAAGAACACCCACACCTATTTGCTAACCAACCTGAATCTCGGGGACGAGATTCTTCTTAAGGGGGGGTAGGTTTGTAACATCCCAAATTTTGTAAATTCAGATGTTACTAGTAAGCATGCATCATATCATTGCATCATGGCATCACATGTCAAAATTTTTGCATCAGGTATTTTCTCAAACCCCATAGTCAATTATAGACAAAAGGGGGTAAAAAGCTTTTAACCTTTTCAACCACAAAAAATCTTGCAAAAGGGTTATTTTATAGTTCCATTCTAACCCTCTCCTTTTTACAAATTTTAAGAGACCAATTTCGCCTAATTCGGAGTCCGTTTGCAAAAGTTATCAAACAAATAGCAATTCAGAAATTATTAAAAGAATAAAAAAAACCTAACCTAACCTAACCGGGCCGGCCGAGCCAGCCCGGGAACCTATCTACCGCGCGCCAGCGAGCGAGCGAGCGGCGCGCAGTGCGGTCGCCGCCCAGGCCGGCCCAACCCGCCAGCCCGCCAGCAGCTCGTGAGCAGCCGCCCACCCCGCGCCCGCAGCCACTGACAGGCGGGGCCTGCCTATCGGCCGCCTCCTCCCCGAGTCCGGGTCGAGCCCGACTCCGCCGCCGCCAGCGCAACCGGCGCCGCCGATTCCGGGACGGATTCCGCGACTTCCGCGCCAAGAATCTGCCTTTATATAGCCGGGCACGCCTCCCCAAGCAAACCCTAGCCTTTTTCCGCCGCCACCACCACCGAGCGCCGCTGGATTGCTCGCCGAAGCGCCACCGCCTCCACCGCCAACAGCCGCCGCCCGCCGTCGCCTCGGGAAGAGAGGGCCGCCGCCGCCCCCGGGAACGTGACCGCGACGAGGAGCCGGTCCCCGTCGTCTAGCTCTCCAGGTCAGAGGAGCACCGCCGCCGCCACCAGCCATCGCCGGAGCCTCGCCGCCGTTCGCCGCCACCAGCCGCCGCCGCCTCGGTAAGCCGCGTCGCCCCCCCTTCGTCTCCGACCGTCAGATCTAGATCTGACGGCCCACAACCGGTCAACCGGCCCGGCCAACCGCGTCGCGCCGCGTGGCAGCGCCACGTCGACGCTGCGTCGCGTCACACGCGCCTCGCTGGCCCACTCACGTTGCGCCACGTGTCGCCGCGTCACTGGCCCCTTTTTTCCTTTTTCTTTTAAATAGGCAGATTTAGCCCCAATCTCGTAAAATTCATAGAAATTCGAATATTAGTCCAAAATTTGCGTATGATATACCGTTGGATTCATATTTTCGAGTAGAACACAGATCTACAATAATATTACTGTTTTGCCACAGCAATCTTGCATTAGAATTAAAGGTTTAGATTGGAGTATTTTAATTCTAGAAAATTATCCGTAACTCCGTTTTAGTTGATTCTTGTTGCGTTGGCTTTGTATCGTCGAGATCTTCTGTAGAAAATTGTCATATCTTGTTTAGGGTGTTCATATCTGTCTCGAGGAAGATTAGAGTTATAGATCTAGTTTTGAGCTTGATAAATTAGGGTTTAACTCAAAATACTTAAAATCTGTGGGAAATCAGTTCTAAAGACATCCCCAACTCAACAACACCCTTGGTTAAAACACTTGGTCGAAATCAAATCCATCCTTGCATATTACCATGTTGCATGCATGTATATTTGACTTCGTGGATTGTTTTGTGCAAATTGTGATTGGATCCATGTTTGTTTCGTTACATTGCTCGGAGTGCGCTAAGGAGTATTGTTATGTAGATTGCTGCTCGGATCAAGGCAAGTTACACCACTTTTTCATACTAATGTCCCAGTTTTGAATACTATGCATGTTTTGCTATTCAAAATAGTAGTATGCATGTGTAGGATTGTTTTGGTAGATCTACTTGAAAATATTTTTGCAAGTGCGATGGTTTTGTAGTATGCCATGAGTAGCTTTATACTTAGGAATTTCCGTCCTATTAGGTTCCTCCGTTTTTGCTAAGTATTGCTTGCTATGCTACATATATACTAAGTATCGTTGGGAGGGTTCGAAAGACTCAAAATTTTCTAAGTATGAGAGCTCTCTCGAGCGAACTTTTCTTCTCCAAAACCCCCTTCAAAATAAAACTAAGTTTTCTTCTGGGTGGAATGGTTGTCGCGACAACGAGTGAGATTTTGGTGGAGGACGGCCGCCCAGGAATCAAAGAAGTCTGCCATGTTTCAGAATTCAGAAGCTTCCCGTGCAACCGCAATACATATGGGCTCTGTCTTAGCTTAGTACTTAGTGGGAAACCTCACCGGGGTACCAACATTTGGAGGTTCTTGGCACGGTTGGATCCAGCTGGTAGAGGGGCTACTAAGGGAAGGCTTCGCCATGGTCTTGTCTGTAAAAGGACTTGATCGTGGATTGTGGGGAAACTGCACAACCTCTCGAGAGTATTGCAATCTGATCGATCAGCCGTGTTCACGGAAACAGAACAACATTGAGCATCTGAAGGATGGAGCCTCTGAAAGATCTTCTCCTCTCTCTTTTCCAAACTTAACGTTTTATAAATCCTAGGGCGTGAGTAATATCGCCATTGGGTGGGATTTTGGGAACTTGGTGCGTAATATCCAAGTGCTAGGTTGATTTGGGAACTTGGTGAGTAATATCCACGTGTTCCATTCAACCCTATACTACTTATCAAGGTTTACAAAGTAGGGAAAACTTTCCTCCTCTTTTCTTATTACACTGGTAAACTTGGCTTTACGCAAATGAATCCCAGAGCCTACTCTTAGCCTTGCATGTAGAGATAGTCTTACTCTTTCCTTGGTGTAATTTGCCAATACATTCAAAGTATTGACCCAACTTGTTGGCTGCACGTCTTATGTGCAGAATTCGAAGATTGAAAGGTGCGTAGGGATCGCGGGTCTTCACGCAGCTAGCCTGAGGCGTTGATGGACTCAAGTTTTATTTAGTTTCCGCTGTTTTATTTGAGCTAGCTACGAGCTATGCAAGTTGTAATAATTATACTTTGGATTATTCGTGTAATAATGACTTGTGTTTTACATGATATTCATCGACTGTGAAGTGCTAGCTATTGATCCAGGGACTAGCATGTTAATCACAGGGACTTAGGATCCTTAACGATCCGAGGTCGCAACATTCTACTTTTATGCACCTACTTTGAGAGCATAGTGTCAATTCTTAGTTCTATGTGCATTGTCCCAAGACAAGTTGATTGATGCATAACTTGATATTGCTTGTTTTAAACTATTTGTATCTAGTCACTCTTATGAACTTTGAAGGTGTCCTATGCATTTATATTTGCTACTCTATGAGGGACAAGCTGAATACTATGATGCTATGTTTTCTTTATGTGAAACAAACAAACTCCTTGCAAAGCATTGTTATTCATGAATCTTTTGTTTGTACTTTTCATGTTGCATCATAGTTTCTTTGTCTTATTCCTAGAACCTTGTCTTTCATGTTATGATTGAAGTACTATGATCCCAGCCTTGAGTGTTTTACAAATACTTTGATCAAGTCTTTGATGGTGCATGTCACCTCAAAAATTATTCTTTATTTTTATCACTTACCTACTCGAGGACGAGCAGGAGTTAAGCTTGGGGATGTTGATACATTGCAAATGTATCTATAATTTTTGATGTTCCATGCTTGGTTTTATCTACTTTCTTGTTTTTCGTCCACACTTTGGAGTACTTTTCATATGATTTCTTGGACTAACCTATTAACAAGAGCCATAGTGCCAGCTGCCTGTTTTCTGCTGTTTTTGGTTCCAGGAAGTCAAAAAATGAATATTCTCGGAATTGGAAGGGACAAAAGCCAAAGTTATTATTTTACCGGGGGACACTTGGAGCCAGAATACGAGACGGAGAAGGGCCAGAGGGTGGCCACACCACCTGGTGGCGCGAGCCAGGCTAGGCCACGCCAGGGGGTGGTGTGGGCTCCTTCGGCACCCCCCGGTCTCCCCTCTCGCCTATAAGAGCTTCCCGATGCATAAACCCTAAGGAGTTAAGCCTCCAGCCACGAAAAGTTTTGCAGCGCCGCCGCCACCGAAGGGAGGATTCGGGGGACAGAAAGTCTCTGTTCCGGCACCCTGCCGGGACGGGGAATTGCCCCCGGAGCCATCTCCATCGATCTCCACCACCATCTCCATCACCGTTGCTGATTCCCATGATGAGGAGGGAATAGTTCTCTCTCGAGGCTAAGGGTTCTACCGGTAGCTATGTGTTCATCTCTCTCTCTATACATGATCATATTGTGATCATGAGCTTTGTAATCAAGTAGATCTACCTTGCTACTCAAGTGCTTTAATAGATCTCTGCTCCCCCCATGTGTGTGAAGTTGACAGTGTGCACACCATGGTGGCACTTAGGCTAGAGATTACAAATACTTGTTATGAGTTATATTTGCAGTTGGATGTCTCTATGAAATTGTGGTGTTTGTTGGAACCATCTAGTACTCAAGGTGATAGTGTGGGGTTTTCTAGATGGGAAAGATGAACTTTGAGGTGTGCTGTTATAGCCCTACCATCGATTAGAGTGTCCAACCAGAGAGTAGTTAAGAGTAGTATCATAAAGAAGAATATATTTATATGAGAGTGTTCACTAGTGAAAGTATGATCCGTAAGCCTTTATTCTAAGCATTGAAACACCGTTTGCAATTAGATCTGTTACATGTTTGCTTGCTTCCATCTTTATTTCAGTTTGCCTTTAGTCTTTTCCACGCAATCAAGCTATTTTCTATCACTGTTACCACTTATAGTTATCTATACCACTTGTATTTCACTATCTCTTCGTCGAAGTAGTGCACCTATACACCTAACAAGTGTATTGGGTGTGTTGGGGACACAAGAGACTTCTTGTATCTTGATTGCAGGGTTGCTTGAGAGGGAATACCTTTGACCACTTCCTCCCTGAGTTCGATAAACCTTGGGTGACCCACTTAAGGGAAAACTTGCTGGTGTTCTACAAACCGCTACACTTGGAGGCCCAACAACTGTCTACAAGAATAGAAGTGCGTAGACATCAAGCTATTTTCCACACAGAGATGTAATTCCCGTAGTTCACTTCTGTAACATCCCAACATTAGAGCTTAGAAATAATCTGAGATCAGGTGTCTGCATTGCATTCATGCGTAGACAATCTGGACAATTTTTTCGCTTTTAAATAAAACTTGTCAAAGTGATTGAAGCTTCTCTTAACTTGGTGGAACTGAAGTAGATCATCAAGTTGATTGCGATAAGTTTCAATGTGACCTTTGCTAAACCTTACCTTTGGGTAATATAATTTGATCTAAGGGTAGATCAAATGTAATAAAACTAAGTCACAACACAGTACTTAATAAGGAGTA
The DNA here is from genome assembly GCA_910589775.1 of Avena eriantha. Taxonomy (NCBI): domain Eukaryota; kingdom Viridiplantae; phylum Streptophyta; class Magnoliopsida; order Poales; family Poaceae; genus Avena; species Avena eriantha. Next base: position 155,499,754 of record OU342741.1, on the reverse strand, counting down.
CTTGATCTTCTAGAGATCATTACATGGTATTCCATACAACAACTCAAGGATGAATACTTAATATTCTAAAGATAATATCAAGGTATTATATACCACAAACCTTGAATACTCAATCAAGTGTATAACTCCAAGTAAAGAAACCTCAATAACTAAATCTTGAAACACTTGCTTGCCATAGTTGTTCCTACCATGAGTATCATGGTAGTTCTTAAACACTAAACATCAACTCTTATCATAGATAGAGTAGAAAAGGAAGTCAAGCCAAGACCATTCGTCACATGTCTTTATTGTCGTATTAAAAGGATGACATTCCTACTTAACCAAGTCCTAGTGGCTATTGATCATCAATATTGAGTGATCAATTCCTGACCTAGAACTTATTGACTCTTATCCTTTGACCTATTGTGTTAACCTTCCAAAGACCTTAAGTAAATTAATAAGGAGGAGTAACTAGATATGGTAGAGTGTACCATCATCAATGGAATGAGATCCTTAGTGGAGTTCAAGCCATCTGATGTTGGAGGAGATAACTCACTCATGAGTTAACTAGAATAAGCATCTAAACCCAAGCGTTAAGCTAGTGATCATAAAGCTATGAGAAAGCTAGTAGTATTAGAGTATCCAATGATAATCTTTTTAAGCCAAGTTGGTAAAAATATGGAGTAAGCTTCCTTAACAAGATAAGTCCTATAAGGAGACTAGTAAAAACCTATTACTTAGTTGATGATAGATCTTGATTAGACAATTAGAAGCCTAAGCTTTGTATGTTCAAATGTTGGTGGTCATTATTCTAAAGCCATTGGAGAATAGATGACTAGGTGTTGAAGAAGTGTTGTGAGTATAGCAAATGAGGCAAAGCCTTAGTAGGCTGAATCATCTAGCTTGATTATGAGAAGTCAAGCTAGAGTTTGATGAAGTATATAATATGAGTTGTATGGAGTAGTTGGAAGCATAATAGTGTAACTAAGCTAATACAAGAACAAACTTGTATTATAGGGAGTAGTACCATACCTATTCCATAGGATTGTTATCACATGTGATATAGAGAGAACTATAATCTTGCAAGCCTCAGAAGTAGTTGCAAGATGGATTTAAAGGAGTTAATGGATAGAGTTAGAAGTAGCTACATTGATGGATTCATTAGAGGTAGTTAAGAAATGGAAGTTTCATACTAGAGTAATAATGGAGAATGATTATTGCTGAAGTGGCATGCCCATGTCATCATATGAGGATGGATATGGTGGAGTCAGATGATTGACTTATTCAGGAATATGTGATCTTTGTGAATAAGATAAGAGAGATTTATAGAGTATATTTAGGAAAGGAATTCCTTATCTAAAGATAACCTTGGTGATGCATTAAGGTAAGGATTCTTTAGAAGCCTTAACCAAGATCATATCAAACCATGACAATACCCATGTCTACCTCTTTGTTTAAAACCCTTGAATAAAGAGGGTAGTTAAACCAACTCCTATTTTTAGGCAGCCAATGGATAATATCTCTTAGTCAAATGAAATGTCTAAGAGATGAGTAGGATGTAAGTTGAGAGTGTATTGATGGAAGCCTTGTCCACTTGATTGTCTTAAACCCTAATATAGACCTAGTCTCATATACCATCAAGGCCACATTAAGAAGTAATCTTTGTAGCTCACTCTAAGTTGAGATGACATTCCAGATTATAAAGTTAGGAGCAATCCTTGAACCTTGATCCCTAACAACATTCACTAATAAACTTGAGGGTAGTGTATCCTCTAGGGGTCCATAGTAAGTGTGGTATTAGAAACCTTAAGTAAATATTACTGGGCATTGAGATCACTTGTGCCACATGAATGATAATGGTTGTTCACCATTATATAGTAAACTTCTATCAAAACATTAACCACACTTAAGAAAGTAGTGCACGACTAATGTAAGAAATGATAAATGCCTACTTTGAAAGTAGTTGGATGCTTATGAATAATATTTTAGTGGAACTTGGATAAAGCAAATTCCAAACTTTAAGAACCCTAAAATTTAAACCATTAAATATAATGGTGGAGTGTAAGTATAAATAGAGTTCTCTATATATCATTAACCATCTTAAATCTTAACCATTACACTTGCCATGGTGAAAATAATCACATTTTTATAAAACCTTTATATACATGAAATAAATTCCTAAAACCCTAATTTCATGAATATTCCCTAATGAAGAGAACCCTTCATATAGTTATGAATATTTTTGTACAGAATAAGAAATGTAGAGGAAATAGTTATAATTGCTTTATACAACAATATTTGTGACCTATAAAATCACTGGATATTTAAATCCTTGAAGAATTCATATTTGAACTTGAATTGTACAAACAGAAAATAGAAATAGAATTAAGAAAAAGAAAAAGAGGCGGCCAGGCGTAGGACCACGACCCATTCCCTATCCTCCTATTCGTCGCCCACAGTAGCAGCAGTAATTTCTTGCTTACTCTACAATGGCCCAGTACCAGCCCAACCCAAATACCGTTTCGTCGCCTCTATCTCCATCATCCACCTCGCGTACGGCGGGCGAAGCAGCTCGCTGGTGGTAGCACTGTCGTCGCCACGCCAAGATCCTCGCCGTCGTCACTGGGGTTGTTCGTTTGCGGTACCAAAGTTCCCGGGCCAGCACATGGCGGTACCTAAGTTTCCTGAAATTGCCGCGCTCGAAATGTTGGGCCGCCAACTACCGAGAGGGGCCATTTCGATGCAAACTCATCTCGCCCCTGCCAAATTCAAACATTCCGTGAAACAACCCCGTGAAGAAGATGGTCGGGACCCTCATGTCGGTCATCTGTCCATGATGCGAGCGCCAACGCGGCAACCTCTTAGGAAAATCGAGTAACTAAGTGGATTGGACGCATTGACCAATTTCACAAATCCATTCCCAACTTTTCCCTAGCACCGGCGACATCGGAATCCACCCTCCAGACAGGACGATCCCTTCAGACATTTGACTTCCGGCGCCAAGTTGATGCGCCCAGTTGCTGCACCCAGTCGTTGATCCCGAGCTCCAATGGCGCATGCCATAGCCGCCATTGTGAGGCTCTAGCCCGCCTTCGCCATCGACGAGTCGAGCAGCTCGGAGGATGGCAGATCCTACTACCAAGGAAGAAGAATTTCTGGCTACAAGCGGGTGAGCTACCCTTCTCTTTGCTATTCGCACTAATTATAACTACTAGCTGGCTACTGAACCTAAAATTATTTGTTAGCCCAACGCTAGCAAACATATTTTGTCCATAGTTTTCTATCAAGTGGGATCTCCGTGGACCACCCTTACCTGGTTACGGTAGTCCTCTTCAGGTACGACTCTAAGGGCAAGTGGTATGGACACCACTGTATCACGATGGAAGAAGCGCCTGTGTAGATCTGCACTATATCTGGTATGGTTACTGCTCTACGTAATCATGATGAATTATGGTCGAAGCAGACTGCAAAGTTCAGCTTCATGGATAAACGTGGCATCATGGTTCCTCTAACGTGTGACAGTCAGCTAATTGGGTTGATGAAAAGGTATACTTCGGCTTGCATGTTTGAGCTGAATTGTGATGTACTAGATGTGGAAGCTGCTGCAACGGGAGTCGCCCTTCTATTCTTAGACAGGGTGGTTGCTCGAACCCAATTAGCTACTGGTAAGCAAAAGTCTCTTAGGGTTCACATGTTTGTGCTGAATTGTAATTTTTGTTTTATTTACTCTATAGATATTGGGCAGTTACGCAATAGTCTTGTTTCTTGGACAGGAAGCGCCGCAAGGTTAGAAACATGACTGCTGGGTCAGTCATTTTTCTGCCCGAAGAAATTCAAAACTAGTGGAAAGATGATGCTGGACACGATTCTAGTGCCCATTGTCTCGGCGATGCAGAGTACATGAAGCTAAGAAAATTGGCACCGAGGAGATCAAAGAAGGCAGGAAATGAAGAAGCCAGTGGACGTGAAGGCTTGGCACCCAGGCTGCGGAAGAAGGCTGCTGGCAATGAAGATGCATAGTAATGTGTTGAACTTGAACCTATATATGTAATTCGGTTAAATTCTGGAGCTCTATGTGTGGAACTTTGCTGGGCGAAACAATCTACCCACGTTCTCTGAGTAAAATGTACCACGACTTAGGGTTTGGAAACGCCCGAGTCAGTAGTTGAATCCAAAATTGTGATTGTGCCACTACTATCTAAAAACACGCAGCACCAGTTCCACGATTGCTGAGGGTGTCGTCGGATTGATGACAAGTACACCATGAGGGGGTCCTCGAGACGCGCGGAAGAGAGGGGTGTGAGACGTACGGTGTTCCGGGGCTTTGAGCACACAAGTTTACCCAGGTTCGAATCCGCCGGCTTTGGACGGATCCTACTCCTGCTAGCAATCCAGTAATACGGCAGAGCCAGAATATGGGTTACAAGGGTTCGCCTGTGCGAGTTGAGATTGTAGACTATTGAGTGTTGCCCTAAAGGCTTTCCCTAGGACGGCTTATATAGATATCCGGCCTAGGGTTTACATGAGATATCTATCCAGCTACGACTAAGAGTCAGTTACAGAGTACATCTTGAACTACAAGTAACACTATGGGCCTAGGTCGGTAAGTCTTTTGGGCCTTCCCGTAGCCGGATTGGACTCCGTCTTTTCTCCCTGACTGGGCTGCCCGTGAAGCAATGCTCTAACCCGAAGTGGGCCACCCTGGTCAGTGAGGAACTGGGAGGATACCTGGAAAGTATATCCCCAACAGCAGCCCCCGGAAGTCTCCAAGATCCAAAGTCGGATTTATCATCGTCCAGCTTGATCTTCGGCTTGCAGAATCTTGAAGGGTTCCTAAAACTTCACAACAAAAAATATGATCCGGGTCTTAAAAATAAGTCAGACCTATCAACATGTTACTCGGATTTTCCAGCTTGATTTCAAACTAAGACGGAACTTTGTTTCTAACGCCACCTGACACCAGTCATGGTCAAGTCACGTCATCTGACAGACATCCTGCTAGCACGACCGTTGGTGGGTCCGCAATTCGCGGAACCGAGGTGCCGTTTCAATGCATACGCGGAGATCGACGCGACGTAATCATCGTGTGGGTCCTTCCTAGTTCCTTCCACGATGCGTGGCGGCTATACAGTGTCATTTGCACAAATCTGGGCGCGGTTAGGTGGATATAAGGGGTGAGGATTCTCCTCCTCCTTTCTTCACCTGTTCCTTTGCCGTTTCTTCTCCTCCAAATCTCCTCCACGCACAGAGCTCCTCTGCTTTCCCCAAAAACTCCTAGCGCCACCCATCTTAGGTCATCGGCGCACCAGAGAAATGGTTTCCTCATCCTGTTCCGGTTTGGCGGCGGCATCAGCGACGGAGACAGTGGAAGAAAAGGAAAGCTTCCGTGGGATTCGGATCCCCTGCGTGCTTGACGATGAGAATCTCCACGGCGTGGAGACAGAAGGGCTCCTCCGTGCCGGCGACTGGCGGAGCGGCGTCGGGGAGACCGTCCCCAACCTGTGCACCGGCGAGCGGGTACACTTCGGCACCCACCTCGACAGAGGTTTGTCGTTTCCTCCCTCGGAATTCTTTTCTGAGGTGATAGGTCATTATAGTGTTCAACTCCACCATCTTCCTCCCAACTCCCTCCTAGAGATGAGCGCCTATGCGGCTTTGTGCGAGGGATTTCTCGGTATTAGGCTGAGTCTGACCTTATTCTGGTACTACTTCCATGTCCGGAGAAATTCTATCACCGCCGATGTTCCTTATATCACTGGTACAATTAGCGTTTCACTTAGACGTGAGTGCGCATATCCTAAGATTCTAGCCAGTGACTCGGTTAAACAATGGCCATCCACCTTCTTTTATCATAAGGATGTTCCGGCTCCCGGCAAAGCCATTGCTTTGCCGGCTTTCATCAATGGAGCTGCCACGGCCCAACCGTCTTGGGACGAGGCTCCTCCAGCTCTCAATGACGATCTGGTCCTCGCTAAGGGGCGGATCGAATATCTGATCAAACACAAAGGCCTGGCCGGATCCGACTTGGTCCAATGTTGGGTGTCACGCCGGATCCAACCCCTTCAGTACCGCGGAGACCGACTGATGCACTCCATCACGTCGTCCAAGAAAGATCCCCTCCGCATCATCCCCAGAGCCTATACCATGGAAGGTTATATAAGCCAGATTAAATGGCTGATAAGGGAGCGGATCGAGAGGAGGATCCCGGAGGTTTCTCTGGACATGCACACAACGGAGAACCACGTAGTGCCGATAAGTTTCTAACAATAAACCTTTTTATGTGTTTCAATCTTTAAGTTATATCGCAATACTGATATGTTTTCCTCTTTTCAGCTTGCTGATCTCCCCGAGTCGGAATTTGCTCCACTCGAGGGACATCCTCTAGAGTTTTCTCAGGAGGCGGAATTGGTCCCATTGTCGGACATTGCGCTTAAGAAGCGCAAGGCTCCGACAGTGGCTGTCGGTACAAAGGAGGTGCCCATCATGAAAAGGTAACTTTCAACACAACTTTTCGCCTATGTACCTTACTCGAATTTTCTTCGGAGATGTAATATTTTCGACTCTATTATATTCTCAGAGCTAAGAAGCTCATCAAGGGCAAGGGGAAGGGAACTTCTTCGAAGCCCCTATGACAGACGAAGAGTACCATAGCTTCTCCTGCCGTGGCTCCTACGACTCCTGCCCCTCAACCTTCCGCAACGCCGGTGGTCACTCCTTCCCCGGCTGTCGCAGAAGATCCGGCTCCTTCAACGGAGCCTGCGATCCTTGAATCGCAAACTGACGTCACCATGAGTAAGTCAGGTATAGATAAGGGTGAATCCTCTTTGGGTAATGATCCCTCGGTAGAAACCTTTTCCGAAAACCTTCTCAGCAATCCGGGACTTTCCAAGTTTGGCCTATCTCGGAAATCTGCAGAAGAGATCCCGCGGCTGGCCAGGCAGTGCCTGGAGAAAAGAAATTTATCTGTCGAAGAAGAAGCGCAAGAGGCAGAGGACATCAAGCACTCTGACCTTCTTGAACAAGTGCGTCTTCACGACGAGAGGATAAGGGTCGGTGAGCTTCCAACTGCTCTAGTGACTCCTTTGACTCTCACCGAGAAGGTTGCTATTGAAGTGAATGCGAGTTTGGATAAACTTACTCGCAAACAATATGTAAGTCGGAATTCTAATTCCTGTTTTTCCTTTATTTCATATCATATCCTCTAGCCCCCAAGCATGAAGTAGGATATATATAATCCGGGTTTATGCTTCCTTAGGATGCCAAAGAACGAACTAGTGTAGTCCCCAAGGCTCGTGCTGATATTAGTAAAAATATTAGCCCGAGTCTTTAGTAGACCTCTGACTTTGGGTATTATGACTTACAGAAAGTATATTCCTATAACCAGGATTTGTTGAAAAATGTCTGCAACAAGCGGAGAGAGATCAAAGCTCTCCGACTTAAGAATGATGAGCTTAAAGTTGCCAAGGATGTGGCCGAAGGTAAACATTCCGAGACTCAAACCTTGTCTTTCTCGTTTTCATAGTCGAATTTTTACTGAACTATTGTTCTTTTTGGCTTACAGCGCTGGTGAAACAGTCCTGCGCTATGATTGAAGAGGCCGAGAACCTCAAAACCTTAGTGGTGGAGAACAAGGAACTTCGCCAAGAGCTGGATAAGCTCAAAGCGAATCATGAGAAGAGCATAGCTCAAGTTCTCGAGTCCTCCTCCATGGCTACTGACGAGCATGATCGTAAGATTGCTGCTCAGGATCAGAAAATCTCGGACCTCAATAATCAGCTGTGCAGAGAGAAGGACCTTTCCGAGGCGCTCTAGGCTGAACTCCGGAGTCTTCGGGAAGAGAAGACCAAAGTTGACGATGTCATCTTCGGTATGTTCCATCTGTCTGATTTGTCTATTTTCTTCGACTTCTTTCAATGTCGGATTTTCTTAACCGTTTTGTGTATAGGTCCTCTGAACTTGACGGACTCCACCTCCGCCGAGCCCCGCACCCACCGGCTTACCCAAGTCGGTGACCTGCTTCATGACTTCCGCCAATCCCTTGAGGATATTGGTGAAGCTCTCAAGATTCCGGACATGCATAGCATGTCGGATTTTCAGGTGCGGGACAAGGCGAAGGAGATGCCGCAACTTGTCCAGGATTGGAACATGTCCTACGCGCGGTCTGCAGTGCAAAACGCTCTCACCATGGTCATGAGCCACCATGGAAGCATGGAGATATGGCAAGTGACCAGAGGGTACTGCAAAGTGGACGAAGACGGACAAGAGCAAGACATCAAGGCAATCATGGACTCCTGCGTCGGATATGGGTGCCATGTAGCTGATATAACCAGCTACGACGCTCCCTTCTTCACCCGCGTGGACACACCGCCTCCGCCTCCCAAAGAATCAGCAGAAGTTTCTGACGATGACCGCACCATTTCGGATGTGGACATCTCGGAACGATATCAAGGCGATGTATCCAGCGAGCCGGCAGCTCCTTCCTCTCCTCCTGCATCATAGATTGCCAGAAACATTTGTATTATTCTGAAAAACATGATGGGTCTGTAAATATGCAGTACTATAATTTTGCTAGTGCTAAGCTTTTGATCTATTCAGCACTTTTGGCTTTAAATTTTTGTGTGCCTGAAATGTTTACATAAGCACTTGCATTTTTCACCTATACTTATCGTTTATCTGGCTTTCCGCCTCGTCCCTTTCGTGAGCCGGCTAAACCTTCTGCTCGGAAACTTTGCCGAGCAACGAAGCTCAATTGCTAAACCAGTTTAAACTCGGAAACAAAGCCGGCTTCTAGTACCAACAATTCACTACTCGGAAAATACCCGCATCCAGCAATTAGACAAATAACCAAAGTATAGACTAGAAACATTAGAGTTATACCCAAAGGTAGCATTTTTAGAATCGGAAATCTAAACCAGAACAAACATGAGCATAACGTACTTTCAAGTATTCTGGGATTTTCGACTATGACATGATCATTAGGAAATAAGATGGTAAAAACTTCTCAGAAAAAACTTGATTCAACCAAGACTTTTATTTCTCACATAACATGTACGTATGTATGATTAAAAAGAGAGATAAACTAAGAATAAAAGGGACGTAGCTAAGCAATATTCCATGGTCTGTCTAACTCATCCGGATTTGTACTGCCTCCAGCTCTCTTTCTCTTCTTAGTAGTAGGTCTTTCTTTGACTTGCCTCATGGTAGTTAAGTAGTACGATCCATTATGCAATACTCGACTAACTAAAAAAGGGCCCTTCCCATACTGGGGAAAGTTTGTGCTTTCTTTGTTGCACAAGCCGGAGAACCAAATCACTTTTATTGAAAGATCTGTTTCGGACTCTCTGGCTATGATACTTGCGTAACTTCTGCTGATAGGGTGTTGATCTCATTTCAGCAATGATGCGAACTTCTTCAACTAAATCGAGATCATTTTGTCGAGAAATCTCGGCATCCTCTTCAATATACGCGGCCACTCTAGGAGAAGTGTGAATCAAATCACTAGGAAGAACTGCTTCTGCGCCATAGACCAAGAAAAAGGTGTGTATCCGGTTGACCTATTCGGAGTTGTTCGTAAACTCCATATTACAGAGGGTAATTCCTCTGCCCAAGCCCCCGGAGCACGCCATAGTGGTGCTTCGAGTCTCGGTTTTAGGCCTTGTAGGATTAAAACATTTGCTCTTTCAACTTGTCTGTTAGCCTGTGGATGTGCGATTGACACAATGTCAAGCCGGATATTTTGTTCGTTGCAGAATTCAGCCAATTCTCCCATAGAAAAGTTACTCCTGTTGTCCGTGATAATGCTATGCGGATAACCATACCGGATTATAACATCCTCGATAAATCTTTTGGCTATTGCTCCATCACAACTAGTGACAGGTTTAGCCTCAATCCATTTGGTGAATTTATCCACCATCACTAAGAGGTGAGTAAATCCACTTGGAGCTCGTTTAAACGGTCCTACCATATCAAGCCCCCAGACCGCAAAAGACCATGTTATAGGTATTGTTCGTAGCTGATCAGCCAGAACATGAGCTTGTTTGGCGTACTTTTGGCAGCCCTTGCACGTCTTGACTAATCGTTTGGCATCTGCCTGAGCTGTAAGCCAGAAAAATTCGTGTCTAAAAGCTTTTGCCACTAAAGATTTGGCTGCAGCGTGGTGACCACACTCGCCTTCGCGGATTTCTCTTAAGATTTCCACTCCTTCTTCTGAAGATACACAGCGTTGAAAAACCCCAGAAACACTCTGCTTATAGAGCTCACCTTTAACTATAGTATAGGCTTTTGCTCGTCGGATAATCTGCCGGCTCAGAACCTCGTCTTCGGGTAATTTGCCATCTACCATATAATCAAGGTAGGGTTGAGTCCAGCTGGGAATTACAGCCATAACTGCTATTAGAGGTGAGTCGGATTTGGTCGGATATTCCTCATCTACTCCCTTTATTGAGGGAACTTTGAGGTGCTCTAAAAAAGCGGCATCCGGGACCTCTTTCCGTGCAGAGCCTATTCGAGATAGTATATCTTCTTCCTCGTTTTCTGCTCGAGGGATGTGTTGAACCTCAAACCCTTCAAACGATTTAGATAAATCATCCACGACAACTTTATATGCTGCAATGTGTTTATTTGCATTACAAATATCCGACACTTGTTGAGCAACAAGATCCGAATCTCCGTAACACATCAAACGTCGGATGCCAATATCCTTAGCAATCCGGATTCCATGCAGTAGTGCTTCATACTCGGCAATATTATTTGTCGCTGTGAAGTGGATCTGCAACACGTATAGAAGTTTATCTCCTTGGGGTGATTTGAGCACCACGCTAGCCCCCGAGCCCCCTCGAGCCTTAGACCCGTGAAAGTAGAGGGTCCAATATTCCGACTTAGGGAGGGTCATATTCTCCTTCATCTATGTCCAATCAACGACAAAGTCAGCAAGGATCTGTGATTTGATTGCTGTCCGAGGTTTATACTCAATATCGAAAGCTGAAAGCTCTATGCCCCATTTGGCGACGCGTCCTATGGCGTCACTGTTGTTGATTATATCTCTCATGGGAGCTGTGCTCACCACGGTAATTGGATGCTCCTGAAAATAGTGTTGCAACTTACGAGATGCTAGAAAAACACCGTAAGACAAATTTTGATAATGCAGATATCGTTGTTTTGATTCTGTCAGGACCTTGCTGACAAAGTAAGTCGGACGCTGCACCAGGTGTTCCTGATTTTCCTCCGGTCTCTCCACCACCATGACGATACTAACAGCTTTGTTTGTCGCGGCAAGATAAAGCAACATCGGTTCCTGTGGTTTCGGCGCAATAAGGATAGGAGCAGATGAGAGTACTTTCTTTAGGTCTTGTAGTATAGCTTCAGCTTTGTCAGTCCAAACAAAATCCTTGGTCTTTTTCAGGAGTTTGTATAATGGTGCGGCTCTTTCACGAAGCCGACTTACAAACCGACTGACTATAGCGATGCAACTAGTTAGTCTTTGTACGTCCTTCAGGTGAGTTGGCCTGGAAATATTGAGTATAGCCTTGATTTTGTATCGGTTCACCTCTATGCCTCTTTGAGACACGATGAAACCTAACAATTTCCCGGCTGGTATTCCAAAGAAGCATTTCTTCGGGTTAAGCATGATGTTGTATTTTTGTAGATTGCGAATGTTTCCTCCAAGTCGGAAATCAGCGTTTCCTTCTTTTTGGACATCACCGCAATATCATCCACGTATGCATGTACATTGCGTCCGAGTTGGTCTCGGAGGCAACGCTGCATCGTGCGCTGGTAGGTAGCTCATGTGTTTTTCAGCCCAAAGGGCATCGTAACAAAACAGAAGGTTCCGAAGGGGGTTATGAATGAAGTTTTGACTTTGTCAGATTCCTTCATCCGGATTTGGTGATAACCGGAATATGCGTCGAGAAAACAGAGGAGTTCCAAGCCTGCCGTAGAATCGATAACTTGATCAATTCTAGGCAGAGCGAATGGATCTTTTGGACAAGCCTTGTTCAAGGCAGTATAATCAACGCACATCCTTAAATCAGTGGTGTCCTTTCTAGGGACCATTACAGGATTGGCCGACCACTCAGTTTGGATGACCTCTTCTATGAATCCGGCTAACTCGAGCCGTGCTAGATCCTTAGCTATTGCCTTACGCTTTTCATCGCCGAAACGTCGTAAGGACTGTTTGACAGGTTTAGCGTTCGGGTTTACATTTAAAGAGTGCTCGGCAAGTTTCCTAGGTACTCCGGTCATGTCAGATGGCTGCCATGCGAAGATATCTTGATTTGCTTTGAGGAACTTGATGAGCACGCTTTCCTATGCGCTATCTAGGCCTACGCCTATCTGGGTCACCTTGGAGGGGTCATCATCCTTCAATGGCATCTTCTTCGTCTCTTCTGATGCCTTGAACTCCGGATTCGGCTTTGTCACCTCCTTCTTCGTTGCAGGCATCTCAGACGGATCTATGCTCTTCTTGATCTCCTGGTACTCCTGGGTGTGCAGCACGGCTTCAGCAAAGGCGGCATTTCCATCCTCGCACTCTCGCGCTTTCTTCTGGTCTCCCCTGATGGTGAATACGCCGTTGGGACCTAGAATTTTCATCATATTGTAAATGTAACACGCATGAGCCATAAAAGCCCAGTAAGCCGGACGTCCGAATGTAGCGTGGTACATGCTCTTGAACGGGACCACTTTGAAGGAAAGTGCCTCCGTCCGATAGTTCTTTGGAGTTCCAAAGGTAACATCCAAAGTGATTTCTCCCAGGGAATTAGCTTGTCTCCCTGGGACAACTCCGTGAAAAATCACAGTGCTGTGATTCAGCTGGGTCTCCGAGATCTTCATCCGGCGTAGCGTTTCAACATGGAGAATATTGATACCGCTGCCACCGTCCATGAGGGTCTTGGAGAAACCATAACCGTCAATAAGTGGATTGATGATTAAGGCGTATTTTCCTTGCCTGTGCAACTTAGGCGGATGATCAGCACGGTCAAACGTGATTTCCACTTCCGACCAGTCCAAAAATTGGGGGACAGCCGGAACTGTTGCATTGAGCTCATGTAGAACTGCTTTCTTGACCTTTGCTGGTTGAGATCCGAGGAAGGTGACATAGGTGTCTTTCTTGGTCGGGAAATTTTTCTTCCCTTCCGGCTTGGGATTTGAAGCATCAGCTTCCTCCATGTCGGAATCTTCCTTGGTCTCTTTATCTTTTTCGGGATTCTTCTTTCCCTTCTTCCGCTTAGCTTTGTAGCCCGCGGTGTCATCTCTTTTGATGTCGTCATTGAAACGACATTCGGCGTTGGTGTGGGATGAGCCCCATTGGCGTCTAAGTGATGCACACATGGGTTATTGACAATGTCGGCCCAAGAGTAGGTTTTTCCCGGTTGTTGGTCTCCTCTTCCTTGGACTCTCGAAGTCCCCCGGCCACGCCCGCGGCCTCTGCCACGTCCTCCAGACCCGAAAGTAGAAGTGACCACTGCCGTTTCCGTGTTGGGTTTTTCTTCCAAGGTATTTTTGCGCTTCTGAGCCTGTTGCTTTGGTTGTTTTTCCGACTATGGCACATCTAGGACGTTGAGTAATCCCTCTGCATCGTCGTCGGCATCTGCATACTTGCTCACTGTTTCTATCATTTCTCCCAAATCAGTGACTTTGTCACACTTCAAGCGATGATGTAGTAGACCAATTGGGAGACCTACAATGAAAGCTTCAATCGCAGTTTGATCATTTACTCCTTCACAGGAGTTCTTGGTGTCGATCCATCGTCCGAGGTAATCCCGACAAGTTTCTCCGGCCTTCTGGGTGCAACGCTGTAGGTCTCCAACCATACAGGGCCTCCAGTATGTGCCTTCAAAATTCTGAAAGAACGCACTTTGCATGTCATACCAGTTGTGGATGGTGTTCTCCGAAAGTTCATTAAGCCATGATCGTGTCGTCTTCCGCAACATAAGTGGGAGATATCGGGTTGCGACCAGGCTGTTTCCGCCTTTGGCGATGCAGTAAGCTTGGAAGAAATCCTGTAACCAGGTATCTGGCCGAGCAATATCGTCGTAGGCTTGGATATGCCTTGAGATAGCAAATCCTTCCGGGAATCTGGTAGCTCTGATGCGTGGTCCGAAGCACTTTGGGCCCACGTAGATATCATTGTTTTCATAGCACCGCGCCTCTAAGTTGGAGTTGATCATGTGTCTTGTGTCGTTCAGGGATAGAGATCTTCCCGAATGTCGGTTGTGGCTGCGGTGCCTTGGAGCCGGACTTTGGCTTTTGCCACCACCTCCTCCGCCACGTCGTCCTCCTTGTCCCCCTTGAGAGCCGTTGTGATGACTGCTTGGTGGAGAGGGTGGGGCAGCTGGATTGTTTCCAGCTGTTCGCTGGCCTCCGTTCGGAGCATCATTATTCTGGTTCCGGGGAGGGTCTTCACTATGACGAGCCCCCTGCCGGCTTGTCCCGGCATGGTTTCTGTCGTTCCTTCGTCTGTCGTTCCTACTATGGTGAGGCTCAGCCAGACGACTTGCATGTCTAGGAGGTGGCATTTTTTGACGATCCTCCTCCCGACGTTTCTCTTTATCTTCTCCCCTTCAATCGTTCGACTCTCGTCGGGGAGGATTCCTCGGATACAGTGCAGCAATGGCCTCTTGTTCGGCCGCTGGAGCGACGTTGCTCCAGTCACGTGCAGCTCTATGATGCTGTCCTGATGATCCGGTTCTGGAGTAGTTATCTTCCCATCGGTCGGAACGGTGATGTTGTTAAGGAACATGCTGGGGCCTTATATCATTCCAGGCTGAGTCTGTGTGACATTGATCGGATTTGGAGACCCGTTTTCCACTTCCGGATTTCGCAGCCATCTATTGCTCCAGACCCTTGGTGAGTAGCTTGATGCCCAATTGAACCTGTTTTGGGCCTGGGTTATTTGACAGGATATCTCGAGCTGCGACAGTGTTTTGTACTGGTGTCGGATACACCAGATCTCCTTTGTTGTCAAGACGAGGCATCCCTGGATCTCCTTCAAAAAGGACCCTGTTCACTTCCGGAAATTGACCGTCACGTGTGTAACGTTTCCGTGTCTTCTGATGCAACCGAGACATGTAATCCTTAGTTGTCATGCGTTTCTTTTCCTCCTCGATGTTTTTGGCTTCATCCAGGAGTTGTTGACGACGCGCTTCTAGGGCTTGGGCCCTTTCTTCCAACTCTTCAGCTGTAAGTTCTGTAGTAGTAGGGATAGGTGTGGTTAATGCAGCATCGATGAGTTTACGCGCTCCTTCGATGATCACGTGTCCATCCACCGATTCTTCTTTTTTCGGCTCTTCTGGGATAAGTGCTCCATCCGAGTCTTCCTCATATTCCTCGGCAATCACCTCCTCTGTGAGAGGGTCTTTTGCCGGGGTCTTGTTCTTCTTCTTTGCCTTCTTGGCAACGCCGGTAGCAAAGACGGCTTTGGGTCCATTTCCCGGAGTCAAGCTCTGATCGGTACTTTCGGACATCTGGACTTCGGGATTATCTCCGACTTCCATGTCATCTTGCGCTTTGGGAGAGTGTTCCCTGGATCCTTCATCCATGGCTTCTCCTTCCTCTACAGCTTTGGAGTTATACTCCTCTTCATATTCCGCGGAGAACTTTCGGAAATCTGCTAATGTCATCGATTCATCCGAGGATGCGGGTACGTTGGCATTTGTTCCAATTGCCTCCAGCACAGAGTCGGTGTTCTCTCCAGCATCGGCAGAGCCGGATCCGGGTCCCACATATCCGACGAAGTGCGACGCATGCTTCCATAGGTACCTGCGGATCTCGTGATCAGCTTCGTCGAAACTTTTGATGGTCTCGAGAATTGCATCTATGCTTGCGTCTTGCATTATCACACGTCGCAGTGTGTACCTTAGGAAAGGCCTGTCTATCCCGGCGTCATCAAAGCCGGAATCGGTGTCGTTGATACGTTCCTCCTGGATTTTGACTTCAGCGGGTGGGTCGATTTGGGATTCGGCCTCTCCAAGGAGATCCACTCCAGATTCGACTTGGACCGCTACGTCTTCTCCAGGCTCGGATTTCTCCACTATCTCCGCAACTGGTGCGGGCTGGGTGGGATTAGGGTTATCTGAGATCCGGAACTCTACCGCCTCCGCGGACAAAGGGGACCCAGAAGATTCTTCTGCCTCTATCATCACCGCCGGGGTGGGTGGGACAGGTTCAGCAAAACTGATTCAAACATCAATCTCGCCAAAAGACATGATTGTGTAGGCAGTCACAGCCTCCCTAGCCGGAATCCAGGTCTCATCGAGAACGATGAGAGGGACATCGCTGGCACATAGGATGTGACCGACGACAATAGTTTCGCCGATTCCAATTCTTGCAGATTCCGCTCGGAACGCAGATCCAAAGCTCACTTGCCCCACGGTGGGCGCCAACTGTCATCGGATTGATGACAAGTACGCCATGAGGGGGTCCTCGAGGCGTGCGGAAGAGAGGGGTGTGAGACGTACGGTGTTCCGGGACAGTGAACACACAAGTTTACCCAGGTTCGAATCCGCCGGCTTTGGATGGATCCTACTCTTGCTAGCAATCCAGTAATACGGCAGAGCCGGAATATGGGTTACAAGGGTTCGCCTGTGCGAGTTGAGATTGTAGACTATTGAGTGTTTCCCTAAAGGCTTTCCCTAGGATGGCTTATATAGATATCCGGCCTAGGGTTTACAGGAGAGATCTATCCGGCTATGACTAAGAGTCGGTTATAGAGTACATCTTGAACTACAAGTAACACTATGGGACTAGGTCGGTTAGTCTTCTGGGCCTTCCCGTAGCTGGATTGGACTCCGTCTTTTCTCCCTGACTGGGCCGCCCGTGAAGCAATACTCTAACCTGAAGTGGGCCACCCTGGTCAGTGAGGAACTGTGAGGATACCCGGAAAGTATATCCCCAACAGAGGGGCAGGAGGTCTCCAAATACGATGGAATGTAAGTGGAACAGAAATAAATTATTTAAGCTGCTACACTCCACGAAGCAGCAACTTATTTCAGCTGCTGCACACAATGACATGGCAACATAAACAACAATGGCAACCGATAATGCCCAGATGAGGAGGAAATCGGTACCACTTTCTGGCCTAATCTTGAGTCCGTCTATCTCACTGCCTCTCTGCTCCTGCATCCCCTACATCTGGCGAAGCTCCCGGATCTCTAGTAACCGGGTGTACGTGCTTCCACTTTATAAATTATGGTTGTGCCATTTTCATGTGGCACAATCCACGTAGATTACGTTTAAACAAACCACCAATGTCAGAATACACTAGTAGAAAAAGGGTCTTTGGTCCACGGTCATGTTCCCAATCCGGGACAGAGATCTAAATCGAGGCAGAAATTGATCTAAATCACAAATTATTCCCCAAATTAATCGAGACAGAGATCTAAATCGAGGCATTTCATTAATTCAAGCACAAATTCTTCTAAACAAAGGTGCGATTTCACATCCTACATTAATTCAACCACTAGTCAGCAATTTCACTTCCACTGCCGCTATCCTCCGAGCCGCCGGCTTCCTCTTCGTCATCAGACGGAACCTCCACAATTTCCGCATTTTTCGTGAGATGGAGCACCTCTTCGCGGCGAGCGGCGGCGATGACGGTGTACTTGGTCCGTCTAGGGATGGACCAGAACCTCTCTCGGCCTTCTCGGTTGCGGAGATCCCGGTGCACCACGCACCCGTAAACGATGCGGTTGCCAATCTTGGGCTTCCGCTCCTTCTTGAACAGCGCCGACCAGTACGGGCTGGCCGCCGCGTACCGGGGCAGCGCCCTCTTCCACGCGGGCATCTGGCAGCAGCACGCCCCAATTTCTCTCTCCATCTCGGCTCCGCCAGGGACGAGGAGCGGAGCCACCAGCACCCCCGCATAGCTGATGCGCCATCCGTGGGGCACCGTCACGGCCGGCAGCGCGAGGATGTCGAAGTGCGTGAACATCACCGCCTCGTAGAAGTTCAGCGTGGGCATCTCCATGGCGGTGCAGTGGAGATTGGAGAGGGAGCGAGGGGATGGACGATGAAGCGACGACACGGTGGAGATTGGAGAGGGCGAGGGGATGGATGACGAAGCGACGCACTGTGGCACCTCCTATTTGTACACGAGGACGACGAAGCGACGGGCGGAATATCCAAGGGGCATTGGTCAGACAAAGGAAGTAATGCAAGGTTAAGACAGATTAACGGGCGACCAATTTTTTCCTCCCAGGACTCCGGGGCCAATAGTTCAGACCACTAGGTCAACAAGTACAACTATTACAACTTAAAAAGGCACGGAGCTCAAGCTAAATAGAACTAGTTATCACACATCTCATTGATCTTCCTAATCTTAGTCCGATGCGCATCTTCCTGCAAGAGCAAGGATCGAATCATCAGCTCCTTCCTTTTAGCATCTTCCTTGCACAGCTTCAATTGTTTCTCTGCATTTTTCCTTATGCACTTGTCAATACTCGTAGTTGTGAACTGCAGGACTTTGGCCTGGTGAAGATCATTCCTTGCTTGAGTCAGTTCCTGCTCTGCTTTAGCCTTCAGGGCCAACGCCGCATCCCTCTCCTTCTTGACTTTGCTAACCTTGTCTTGCACCCACCTGAGATCTCGCTTATGCTTGGTCGTGTAACCTGGTTCCCATAACTTCATCTCAACACTGTCAAGAAGTGAGATGAATATGGATTCTTTCAACTCAACAGTCATTTCCCATAGTTTGTCCAGCGTTTTCTGCATCGATTTGGGCCACTCTGGATCTACCCATTTGACAACACCGCAACTTCCGCCTTGCATCATTGCATGATGTCCTTGACACCGTAGAAACCTCCTGCCTACGTTTTGTCCTTCGAACGCTACAAATTTAGCAGGCACATATCCATGTTTACATAGCAGAGGACTGTCTTCATCCGCTAAACCGTGATAGTCGGAGTCATACATCGCCTGGTTGGCCTAACACATCATATGCGCATGAGTAAACAGAGTAGATCTAACTCAAAAATAGATAACTGACCACATATGATAGAGATAGAGATGAGACGACTCACATCGAAATCACCGTCCCTGACATCACGACGTGTTTCCTCCCCATCTCCCCTTGAACCCATGGCGAGAGGGGAGGGGGGAAGGGGGTGGCTACCAGAGAGGGGATTGGGATGGATGCACCGTTGGCTTGCGGCTACGGCAGGATGGGAGTGAAGTGGGGAAAGTGGCTTCAGGGGAAGGAAGAGAAGTAATGGGGACGTGACACTGGGATATGGCCCACTGAACTCGTGAGTTGTGACACTCGCAACAGGGGAGCGCCTGGTGTTGCCAGTTTGTCCAAAACAAGCATGGACAATCATGCCGCAGAACAGCCTACTCGCGGATCACTCTCACGAAGACCATCCCAATCGTCCAAGCGCCCCGATCGAACGGTATGTAACAATCGTCAAGCAGAACAACTGTGTTAGGGCGTGCCTTCTAGAAGACTCGGTCTAACGGCCACCCATTGGGGGGGCTAAGGTTAGGGCTCTCCTAAGGTTAGGATCCATATGTGGTTTATGAAAAGAACACACATCCAATGACACTAGTGGATCCTTATGTGGTTTGTGAGAAGAACACACATGCAATCACACTAGGTGGATCCATATGTGGTTTATGAGAGGAACACACATGCAATGACACTAGTGATATGCGGTTTGTGAAAAGAACACACATGCAATGAATCTAACTGTGGTTAATGAAAAGAGCAGACATGCAATGACACTGGTGGATCCATGTGTGGTTTGTGAGAAGAACACACATGCAATGACACTGGTTGTGGTTCGTGAAAAGAATAGACATGCAATGACACCTGTGGATCCTTGTGTGGTTTGTGAGAAGAACAGACATGCAATGACCCTAGCTGTGGTTCATGAAAAGAACAGACATGCAATGACACTAGTGGATCCATGTGTGGTTTGTGAGAAGAACAGACATGCAATGACTCTATACGTGGTTCATGAGAAGAACACACATGCAATAACACTGGTCAATCCATGTGTGGTCTATGAGAAGAACACACATGCAATGACACTGGGTGTGGTTCATGAAAAGAACACACATCCAATGACACTGGTGGATCCTTATGTGGTTTGTGAGAAGAACATACATGCAATGACTCTAGATGTGGTTCATGAGAAGAACACACATGCAATGACACTAGTGGATCCATGTGTGGTTTATGAGAGGAAAAGACATGCAATGACACTGGGTGTGGTTGATGAAAAGAAGAGACATGCAATGACACTGGTGGATCCATATGTGGTTTGTGAAAAGAACATACATGAAATCACACTGGGTGTATCCATGTGTGGTTCATGAGAAGACCACACATGCAATGACACTGGAGGATCCATGTGTGGTTTGTGAGAAGAACACACATCCAATGACATTGGGTGTGGTTCATGAAAAGAACACACATGCAATGACACTGGTGTATCCTTATGTGTTTATGAGAATAACAAACATGCAATGACTCTAACTGTGGTTCATGAGAAGAACACACATGCAATGACACTGGTGTATCCTTATGTGGTTTGTGGGAAGAACACACATGCAATGACTGTAGCAGTGGTTTGTGAAAAGAACACACATGCAATGACTCTAGCTGTGGTTCATGAGAAGAACACACATGCAATGACACTGGTGGATCCATGTGTGGTTTCTGGGAGGAACAGACATGCAATGACACTAGGTGTGGTTCATGAAAAGAACACACATCCAATAACACTGGTGGATCCTTATGTGGTTTGTGAGAAGAACATACATGCAATGACTCTAGCTGTGGTTCATGAAAAGAACACACATCCAATGACTCTAGTTGTCGTTCATGAGAAGAACACACATGCAATGACACTGGTGGATCCATGTGTGGTTCATGAGAAGAACAGACATGCAATGACTCTAGATGTGGTTCATGAGAAAAACACACATGCAATAACACTGGTGTATCCTTATGTAGTTTGTGAGAAGAACACACATGCAACGACAAAGTGGATCCATATGTGGTTTGTGAAAAGAACATACATGCAATGACTCTAGCCGTGGTTCATGAGAAGAACACACATGCAATGTCACTGGTGGATCCATGTGTGATTTGTGAGAGGAACACACATGCAATGACACTGGGTGTGGTTCATGAAAAGAACACACATGCAATGACACTGGTGGATCCATATGTGGTTTGTGAGAAGAACAGACATGCAATGACTCTGGGTGTGGGTCATGAGAAGAACACACATGCAATGACACTAGTGGATCCTTGTGTGGTTTGTGAGAGGAACACACATGCAATGACACTGGGTGTGGTTCATCAAAAGAAAACACATGCAATGACACTGTTGTATCCTTATGTGGTTTGTGAGAATAACAGACATGCAATGACTCTAGATGTGGTTCATGAGAATAACACACATGCAATGACACTGGTGGATCCATGTGTGGTTTGTGAGAAGAACACACATCCAATGACATTGGGTGTGGTTCATGAAAAGAACACACATGCAATGACACTGGTGTATCCTTATGTATTTATCTGAATAACAGACATGCAATGACTCTAACTGTGGTTCATGAGAAGAACACACATGCAATGACACTAGTGTATCCTTATGTGGTTTGTGAGAAGAACACACATGCAATGACTCTAGCAGTGGTTTGTGAAAAGAACACACATGCAATGACTCTAGCTGTGGTTCATGAGAAGAACACACATGCAATGAGACTGGTGGATCCATGTGTGGTTTCTGAGAGGAACATACATGCAATGACACTGGGTGTGGTTCAAGAAAAGAACACACATCCAATGACACTGGTGGATCCTTATGTGGTTTGTGAGAAGAACACACATGCAATGACTCTGGTGGACCCTTATGTGGTTTGTGAGAATAATAGACATGCAATGACTCTAGATGTGGTTGATGAGAAGAAAACACATGCAATGACACTGGTGTATCCTTATGTGGTTTGTGAGAAGAACACTCATGCAATGACTCTAGCTATGGTTCATGAAAAGAACACACATCCAATGACTCTAGCCGTGGTTCATGAGAAGAACACACATGCAATGACATAGGTGGATCCATGTGTGGTATATGAGAGGAAAAGACATGCAATGACACTGGGTGTGGTTCTTGAAAATAACACACATCCAATGAAACTGGTGGAACACACATCCAATGACACTGGTGGATCCTTATGTGGTTTGTGAGAAGAACACACATGCAATGACACTGGTGATTTGTGGTTTGTGAAAAGAACAAACATGCAATGACACTGGTGGATCCATATGTGGTTTGTGAGAAGAACATACATGCAATGACTCTAGCTGTGGTTCATGAAAAGAACACACATCCAATGACTCTAGTTGTGGTTCATGAGAAGAACACACATGCAATGACACTGGTGGATCCATGTGTGGTTCGTGAGAAGAACAGACATGCAATGACTCTAGATGTGTTTCATGAGAAGAACACACATGCAATGACACTGGTGGATCTTTATGTAGTTTGTGAGAAGAACACACATGCAATGACAAAGTGGATCCATATGTGGTTTGTGAAAAGAACATACATGCAATGACTCTAGCCGTGGTTCATGAGAAGAACACACATGAAATGTCACTGGTGGATCCATGTGTGATTTGTGAGAGGAACAGACATGCAATGACACTGTGTGTGGTTCATGAAAATAACACACATGCAATGACACTGGTGGATCCATATGTGGTTTGTGAGAAGAACAAACATGCAATGACTCTGGGTGTGGGTCATGAGAAGAACACACATGCAAGGACACTAGTGGATCCATGTGTGGTTTGTGAGAGGAACACACATGCAATCACACTGTGTGTGGTTCATGAAAAGAGAATACATGCAATGACACTGTTGTATCCTTATGTGGTTTGTGAGAATAACTGACATGCAATGACTCTTGATGTGGTTCATGAGAAGAACACACATGCAATGACACTAGTGGATCCATGTGTGGTTTGTGAGAAGAACATACATGCAATGAATCTAGATGTGGTTCAAGAGAAGAACACACATGCAATGACACTGTTGTATCCTTATGTGGTTTGTGAGAAGAACACACATGCAATGACTCTAGCTGTGGTTCATGAAAAGAACACATATCCAATGACTCTAGCTGTGGTTCATGAGAAGAACACACATGCAATGACACTAGTGGATCCATGTGTGGTTTGTGAGAAAAACATACATGCAATGACTCTAGATGTGGTTCATGAGAAGAACACACATGCAATGACACTGGTGTATCCTTATGTGGTTTGTGAGAAGAACACACATGCAATGACAAAGTGGATCCATATGTGGTTTGTGAAAAGAATAGACATGCAATGACTCTAGCTGTGGTTCATGAGAAGAACACACATGCAATTACACAGGTGGATCCATGTGTGGTTTGTGAGAGGAACAGACATGCAATGACACTGGGTGTGGTTCATGAAAAGAACACACATGCAATGACACTAGTGGATCCATATGTGGTTTGTGAGAAGAACAGACATGCAATGACTCTGGGTGTGGTTCATGAGAAGAACACACATGCAATGACACTGGTGGATCCATGTTTGGTCCGTGAGAGGAACACACATGCAATGACACTAGGTGTGGTTCATGAAAAGAAAACACATGCAATGACACTGGTGTATCCTTATGTGGTTTGTGAGAATAATAGACATGCAATGACTCTAGATGTGGTTCATGAGAAGAACACACATGCAATGACACTGGTTGATCCATGTGTGGTCTGTGAGAAGAACAGACATGCAATGACTATAAATGTGGTTCAAGAGAAGAACACACATGCAATGCCACTGGTGTATCCTTATGTGGTTTGTGATAAGAACACACATGCAATGACTCTAGCTGTGGTTCACGAAAAGAACACACATCTAATGACACTAGTGGATCCATGTGTCGTCTGTGGAAAGAACATACTACCACTTATAATTATCCATACCACTTGTATTTCACTATCTCTTCGCCGAACTAGTGCACCTATACACCTGACAAGTGTATTAGGTGTGTTGGGGATACAAGAGACTTCTTGTATCTTGATTGCAGGGTTGCTTGAGAGGGAATACCTTTGACCACTTCCTCCCTGAGTTCGATAAAGCTTGGGTGATCCACTTAAGGGAAAACTTGCTGCTGTTCTACAAACCTCTGCACTTGGAGGGCCAACAACTGTCTACAAGAATAGAAGTGCGTAGACATCAATACTCATCGCCATCAAGGTTAGCAATTGAGTAGTCGAAGATAGCCACAAGAGAGAAATCTAAATAATCATCTGCAGCTATGGGAGCTCGGCAAATAGCAATCTTCTAGAGGAGAATAGGGCGATCATTATGCATGAATGTAAATGGATCGTTGGTGGGTACAAACTCATTGACTTGTGGGAGAGGAACGCGTTGATGAGTGTACACATTAACAAGATCCCACTTGCACTTGGACGCAACAGTGGCGATCCAATATCCATTGACACCTACCCACTGCTTATCCATACAATTCGAGAACACAACATCGGAGGAGAACCTGTCTAGCGGTGTCAGCTTGCATGTCGTGCCCTTGCCCTCGAAGTACTCGTTGCATTCCCATGGTTTCTTAGTCGGGTGAGAATGAAGAACACACGGGAGGCCAAATGGCTGAGAATCATGTAAACTTGCACTATATTTTGCCGAGTCAAGAAGATGTTTGGATGAACCGGCGAGGCTCGCGGCGGTGATGATGTCGCATCTGGTTATGAGTTCTTCAAGCCGGCCTTCGGTAAAAACATGCTAGAACAACTCAGAATCATCACTGTCCTTTCTCGGTCCTGCCATCGCAAGGGAGCTGATGGAAGTTGGGACAGTGGCTTGATTTGGTTTTCTAGAAAAGAGGTAAGATCGATGGTGGCAGGCGGGATAGGGAGAAGAACAAACACTCTCATACTATGCGGTGAACAGGATCGGAAAGCGACATTGTGGAGGAGAAGTACGGCGACGCTTGGCATAGAAGTGGGGATAGAGCATATATGCGAGGTTGAATAAAATGAAAACGGACGCATGTTCCTATGCTCCAGTTCCCTTCAGAATAGTACTACTCTGCTCCCAGTTCCCTCCACAATAAATCTTTCTTGTAAATCGAAGAGGAAGTAGTATGAAGAGTAGGGCCCAATCATCTGCTCTCTCGAGGAGCCGAACCCGACTGTTTTCTTTGCTAAATTTTATGGTCCTTTGTGCTAAATGCATGGACCTCAGTGTAATTTTACCTTTTTAGGTCCTTGGTGTAAATGTACCCCCACCATCTGTGTAAAATTCTAACCAAAAAGTGTAAGCTGTGAAATTTGAACAAATTTAAGCTTAGTTGTCAACGAGTATGAAAATTCTTGGATTTCAAGCCGAACGACTAAGGTCAAGGCCATATCAACATCATAATTTATGGTGATGATGCCATGTCCAAGAATTTGTATGCCGATAGATTTGGACATATTTTGAAAACAATCGAAGATGAAGTAGTACGAAGAGTATGGCTCAGTCAACTACTCTCTCAAGAAGGAGCCATACACGACTGTTTTCCTTGCTTATTTTTCGGGGGGTGCTAAATGTATGGACATCGACGTAATTTTCCCTTTTTTGGGTATTTGATGTAAAATGTACTTCCACAGACCGTGTAAAATTCTAACCTAAAAGTATAAGTGGTGAAATTTAGACGATTTTAAGCTTACTTATCAATGAGTATGCACATTCTTGGATTTCAGTCGAATGACCAAGGTTAAGGCCATATAAACATCATTCTTTATGCTGATGATCCCATATGAGAGAATCTGCATGGCAATAGATTTGGCCATATTTTGAAAATAATCAAAGAGGAAGTAGTACGAAGAGTTTGGCTCAGATCAACTAGTCTCTCGATAAGGAGATGAAACAAAAAGTTTTCCTTTGTAGGGTCCTTTGTGCTAAATGTATGGACCTCCATGTAATTTTCCCTTTTTAGGTCCTTGATGTAAAATGTACTCCCACCGACCGTGTAAAATTCTAAACTAAAAGTAAGTGGTGAAATTTAAATGAATTTAAGCTTAGTTGTCAACAAGTATGAACCATATTCTTCGATTTTCAAGAAAAACGACCAAGGACAAGCCATATCTACACCATACTTTATGCATATGATCCCATATCCAAGAATTTGCATGCCGACAAATTTGGCCATATTTTGAAAACAATCGAAGATGAAGTAGTGTGAAGAGTGTGGCTCGATCAGCTGCTCTCTAGAGAAGGAGTCAAACCCAACTGTTTGCCTACTCATATAAGGGGGGAGGGGGGAAATAGATCCCACCCCCCCATGGATCGCCTTTTCAGTTTTGTAAAAAATAAACAAAAATGATAGAAACTTCAAAAAAATAATTCCTTTGAGTTGTAGTTAGATTTTAGGGTATAGATCTAGACAAAATTGAAAAACATAAATTTCGATGTATTTTGCAAAAATAGGTCATGGCACGATAAAATGGCTCTAACTTTTGCATACGATGTTGTAAAAAAAATCTTTAACCTATCAAAATGTTCGTCTCGAAATTTTCTACTCGATTTCAACCGCTGGAAGCCGTTGAAGATTTTGTAGATTCCCCAAATTCCAAAAGAGTAAAAAGTTATGGCAGACTGAAGATTTTTTCTTGCAAAAAAAATAAAAAAGGGGGAGAAACTTCTATGGCGCATTTCCCCCATATGCGCCACCGAAGTCTTGGGCAGGATTCGAAATTTTAATCCCGCTGGCGCCCTTCTCCCTCCCTTTTTCCTTTTTATCGCCCTCCCCACTTCTTCTCCCCTCTCCACTTCTCCTTCCCTCCACACTTCTCCCCTCCCCACTCCTCCTACTCATCCTCCTCCTCCTACTCCACCACCAACTCCGGCGACCAACTCCGGAGACCACCATCTCCTCCTCCTCCTCCTCCTCCACCACCAACTCCGGCGACCTCCGGTGACCTCCTCCTCCACCACCAACTCCGGCGACCTCCTCCTCCTCCACCACCACTTCGGCGACCTCCTTCTCCTCCTCTTCCACCACCAACTCCGGCGACCTCCTCCTCCTCCTCCACCACCAACTTCGGCAACCTCCTCCTCCTTCTCCTACACCACCAACTCCGGCAACCTCCTCCTCCTCCTCCACCACCAATTCCGGCAACCTCCTCCTAGCCCTCCTCCAGCCACCACCACCACCAGCCACCACCAACTCCTGCCAGATCTAGATCTGGCACGGTTTTTTTTTGAAATTTGAAAAAAAACTTCTGTGGCGCATATTGGCCATATGCGCCACAGAAGTTTGAGATCTGGCCCGCCTTTTTTTTTGAATTTTGGAAAAAAACTTCTATGGCGCATATTGGCCATATGCGCCACTGAAGTTTGAGACTTCTGTGGCGCATTTTGAAATGCGCCACTGAAGTTAGTTATCAGTGGCGAGGTATCAGTGGTGACTAGGAAATGCGCCACAGATGTTGAAAAAAGGTGCGCCACAGAAGAGCTGTTTCCTAGTAGTGATACATGCAATGACTCAAGCTGTGGTTCATGAAAAGAACACACATGCAATGACACTGGTGGATCCATATGTGGTTTGTGAGAAGAACAGACATGCAATGACTCTAGCTGTGGTTCATGAAAAGAACACACATCCAATGACTCTAGCCGTGGTTCATGAGAAGAACACACATACAATGACACTGGTGGATTCATGTGTGGTTTGTGAGAAGAACAGACATGCAATGACTCTAGATGTGGTTCATGAGAAGAACACACATGCAATGACACTGGTGTATCCTTATGTGGTTTGTGAGAAGAACACACATGCAATGACTCTAGTTGTGGTTCATGAAAACAACACACATACAATGACTCTAGCTATGGTTCATGAGAAGAACACACATGCAATGACACTGGTGGATCCATGTGTGGTTTGTGAGAGGAACAAACATGCAATGACACTGGGTGTGTTTCATGAAAAGAACACACATGCAATGACACCGGTGGATCCATGTGTGCTCTGTGAGAAGAACACACATGGAATGACACTGGCTGTGGTTCATGAAAATAACAGACATCCAATGACACTGGTGGATCCTTATGTGGTTTGTGAGAAGAAAATACATGCAATGACTCTAGTTGTTGTTAGTAAAAAGAACACACATGCAATGACACTGGTGGATCCATGTGTGGTCTCTGAAGAGAACACACATTTCAATGACACTGGTGGATCCATGTGTGGTTTGTGAGATGAACACACATGCAATGACACTGGTTGTGGTTCATGAAAATAGTAGACATGCAATGACACCGGTGGATCCTTGTGTGGTTTGTGAGAAGAACATACATGCAATGACTCTAGACGTGGTTCATGAGAAGAACACACATGCAAGACACTGGTGTATCCTTATGTGGTTTGTGAGAAGAACACACATGCAATGACTCTAGCTGTGGTTCATGAAAAGAACACACATCCAATGACACTGGTGGATCCATATGTGGTTTGTGGAAAGATAAGACATGCAATGACTCTAGCTGTGGTTCATGAAAAGAACACACATGCAATGAAACTGGTGGATCCATGTGTGGTTTGTGAGAAGAACACACATCCAATGACACTGGGTGTGGTTCATGAAAAGAACACACATCCAATGACACTGGTGGATCCTTATGTGGTTTGTGAGAAGAACACACATGCAATGACTCTAGGTGTGGTTCATGAAAAGAACATAAAGGCAATGACACTGGTCGATCCTTATGTGGTTTGAGAAAAGAACACACATCCAATGACACTGGGTCTGGTTCATGATAAAAGTACACAGATCCAATGACACTGGTGGATCCTTATGTGGTTTGTGAGAAGAACACACATGCAATGACTCTAGCGGTGGTTCATGAAAAGAACAGACATGCAATGACACTGGTGGATCCTTATTTTGTTTGTGAGAAGAACACACATCCAATGACACTGGGTGTGGTTCATGAAAATAACACACATCCAATGACACTAGATGTGGTTCATGAGAAGAACAGACATGCAATGACACTGGTGTATCCCTATGTGGTTTGTGAGATGAACAGACATGCAATGACACTGGGTGTGGTTCATGAAAAGAGCAGACATGCAATGATACTGGTGGATCCATGTATGGTTTGTTTAGAAGAACACACATGCAATGACACCATGCAATGCCACTGGTGGATCCATATGTGGTTGTGGAAAGAATAGACATGCAATGACTCTAGCTGTGGTTCATGAAAAGAACACACATGCAATGACACTGGTGGATCCATGTGTGGTTTGTGAGAAGAACACACATCTAATGACACTGGGTGTGGTTCATGAAAAGAACACACATCCAATGACACTGGTGGATCCTTATGTGGTTTGTTAGAAGAATAGACATGCAATGACTCTAGTTGTGGTTCATGAGAAGAACAAACATCCAATGACACTGGTGGATCCTTATGTGGTTTGTGAGAAGAACACACATGCAATGACTCTAGTTGTGGTTCATGAAAAGAATAGACATGCAACGATACTAGTGGATCCATATGTGGTTTGTGGAAAGAACAGACATGCAATGACTCTACCTCTGGTTCATGAAAAGAACACACTCCAATGAACTCTAGTGGATCTATCTTGGCATAATTTGATGTATGCCACGATGTATTTCTTGTACAAGACACTCACTTTCCATTTTTATACTACTCAGTTTTGCCCTTGGTCTTTTGATACTACTCAGTTTTGCCCCCTCTCTCTATCTTTCGTAGAAGCCCAAACCCGTGCTCACCCTATCTGCTACTCCCTGATTGGTCGTCACAGTTGTCACGCGGATCGTACGCACCAACCGTTGATTCTGTGCGATCCAACGATGATCGTTTCACATGTCGTGCCCTTCACAGTACAACGTGATACATCACGGACGTCTCCCTCAGCGAGACTTGTACAAGAAGGAACACGATGTCGTCCATGGAAAACATCGTCGAGCGGTCATGTCATGTTTAATCAAGTCTAAAAAGCCTACTATTACTACTACTACTACTACTACTACTACTACTACTACTACTAATACTACTACTACTACGCCACAACACATGCGTCATCGAGTGTACGGTCTTCGATGGATAGCTGCAATTTATTGCCACTTGATTTGAATAAGACATATCCCATTTTTTACGTAGCGACTCTCAATCTCATTTCCAACTGGGCCCCACCATAAGAAGATGGCACGCGCTAGCCAGAGGCCGAAGAGCTGAGCTCGACGAGACCTAATGTCTCTGGCTTCATCGAGTCTCTCGTAGCCATCAACACACCCCTCTACCCGATCTAGCACAACCCCACAAATGTCGCCATACAGCCACCGACCTCCCCCTCTGCATTTCCACTTTTAACTATCGCCAATTTTAGGGTCGTGTCAAACTTCATACATAGAAATTGTGTGTGCGCCCTTTGCATGCGGCTCAATACAGAACTGCCATGCATGGCCCGAAAAAAAACGTGACGTACCGTGCGCGTGTCGCGGTGCATGGTGTAGTAGATTATGCGGCGCGTTGCACGGTGGTGCAACGAAACGTGCCTTGCTTCCATCCACCTTAACTATAGAGCCCCTCTCTGCACACCCACTCTCACTCTCGCTCACTCACCCTACGCAACCCTCTCCACTGTCCCACCAGCATCTGCAAACTCCCGAGAATACCCCGTCTGCGCCGGCAATGGCGCAGGAGGATACGGTGGCCATCTTCGCCTCCGAGGCCGCTAGCTCCTCGCTGGTCCCTCTTGACGCGTTGAAAGCAGCCGCCATCCCTGTCCAGGCCCTAGTCGAGCCATCAATGGCAGCCGCCGTTCCCGTCCAGGCCCCCGTCCCCACAACTGACGTAGCCGCCGATGAGGCCCCCGTCTCCTCGCTGGTCCCCCTCGACGTGTTGAAAGCAGCCGCTGTCCCCGTCTGGGCCCCAATCGAGGCATCGATGGTAGCCGCTGTTCCCGTCTAGGCCCCTTCCCCGCTACCGACGGAGCCGCCGAAGAGGAGCCCCCCACCGGCGAGGAGGCCCCCACCGGTCACAAGCAGATCAAGCACTTCTTGGGCACCTACGATCTAGATAAGTACATCGCTCCGCTGAACCCCTACGACCCGGCATCGACGACCCATGGTTGGAGGTAACTAGGGTTTGCTCCCCTCCCCTGGTTCTTCTACCGTTCCCATCATTGGATGCTAGATCTTTGTTTATTAGGATTCGCTTGTTCGCATTTTGATTGCTTCATCTTCTTACATCATCTACTCCCCCATTTTCCTTTTCTTCTAATAGGTTTCTGGCAGTGACGTCTGCAGTGATGACAAGTCCATGCACACCAAGACTCGTCAGGTGCTGAGGAGGCTGCGGGCCAGCCAGTACGACGCCTTCTTCCGGGGCGGCCCCTGGTGCTCCCCCTTCTGCTGGGTGAGTCTCGCCGGCACCGACTTCAACTCCTTACTAAAGCATGCAGAGGCCCCGGGCTCCGGCATCCACAAAGGCGGCGAGCGCGAGACCGTGAACATCAACGCCTACATCGTTGAACACCGGGCTCTCGACATTCACCTCTGAAACCTCCAGCGGGTGGCCATCAAAGAGGGTCGCATGCCTCCAATCAGGCCCAAGGCCCCCAAGATCAAGGGACTGGGCAACAAGAAGTGGAGGAAGCGCCGGAGGGAGGAGGCGGAGGCGCGGGCGCATGAAGGACGGGTTGGATGTGTCCTTGAATGTATCTGCTGCTATGGCCGCTGCTGCTAAGCAGCTTCTTTTGATTTTCTATATTTTGCTTGCATCCTATTTCTGGCTGAATGCATCTAACCTCGTTAAGCAACCTACTTTCTATCGATATATCCTATTTAGCTGCACACATCTATATCTACATTTTTTTTGTTTTCTGAATGAATGTATTCTGCTTAGTGTGATTTGCTGCTCTAGATTTGCCACCTGATCGGAGGCAAAAAGTGGTCCAAAAGGGAATGAATTATCG
Source organism: Avena eriantha (assembly GCA_910589775.1). Taxonomy (NCBI): domain Eukaryota; kingdom Viridiplantae; phylum Streptophyta; class Magnoliopsida; order Poales; family Poaceae; genus Avena; species Avena eriantha. The sequence goes on along the minus strand of OU342741.1, from coordinate 155,467,775 downwards.
AAGAGAGAATCTTCTCTAGATTTGCTACCAATTTGGGCAAAATGAAACATATCTGTTTAGCGAGTGCAGCGTTGTCGACAGGACGCTGCAATTTATTGCCACTTGATTTTAATAAGACATATCCCATTTTTATGCAGCGCTCTCCATCTCACTTCCAACTGGGCCCTACCGCTAGTAACTTCCATGAGTCAAGGGCCCCCTCGAGTAGATCTAACGTTGCTGGAAATTGGTTCCATGCCACTTGCATGCAGTGGAATCGAGGTCTTCCATGAGCGTGTTTTCAATGCAGCTCTAAAGTGGAGATCATGGTTGTTTCAAAAAAAAGGGAACCCAAAAAAAAGGTGGAGATAATGGTAGCCCCCCGCCCCCGCCCACCACACGTGTCCACTCGAGGACTACGAACGGTCTGGTGTTTATAACCCCCATCAACCTTCTTCTTCCATGTGCTCGTGTCATTTTACCCTAGTGTAGCATCCCAATTGTCTAACAATTGTCATGCTACTTGTCCTAGTAAGATATTGGCTACTTCATATATATTATTATTGTTGCATCATAATTATATCATGCTCATGTCATCATGCCACCTTGCATTTGAGCATCATATTAAATCCCTTTTCTTTTGGTTCTTCTCTCATATGCATTATTAATTGTATTTGCCTCTTGATATTGTATTTGGTTATTGATATATTGTTCAAATGCCCAAGTTGAGTTGGGGGCATATCTTTTATTTCCATTCCACCACCTTTCTCTTCCACCACTTTATAATTCCACCATCCTACTAGTTCATGAGCTTGTTGCCTTTATTTTGGATTTATCTAGCTCATGGGCAATAGGGTGGATCTAGTCCTTAAATTCTTTTGCTTGGCTTTATTCCATTTCTTGGAAATGCATAAGAATAATGCCATAATATTATTGTTGTTTTCACAAAATAAATCATGGCATTATTATTTTGCATGGGCCATGCACAATTCTTCACCACCTTTTACTCCTTTGGTTTTTCCTTTGTTTTAATGGATCCTATCTTGGGAAAACCATCTCCTACAATTCCACCATCCCCTTAGTCTCACCCACATCTCTTTCTTTTATTTTATTTTCTACATGTATGTTCATATGTGACTCTTTCCACCTATTTCTTTCCTTCCTCTTTCTTTCTTGTTTCTCCTCCACATTATCTCAAGCAAGATCAAGCTTCATGTTTCTTCTTGGTTTGGACTTATAAACAAAAATTAACACCTAAATGCCTAATAGAAATCTAAACCTAGATTTTATCTTTTTAATTCTTTTACACCTAAATTACACTAAACCCTAACTCTAATCTTCCTTCCCTCTCTCTCTCTCCACCATGATGGACACCTGACCCTCTCTCTCCCTGGCCCACCTCAGCTAACCCTAAACCTCTATCTAACCTAAGCAAGCCCTAACCCGAGTCCCACCTAAACCTAGCCCGATCTAACCTCTCTCTTCTCTCTCTTCAATCTCCTGCCATGCTGGCCCCAGCTGCGGCGCCTCTCCCTCCCCTGGTCCACCTGCAGCCTCCCTGCCATTGCCCTACCTGCTCCCAGCTGAGCTAGCACGTGCCGAGCGAAAAGGAGAAGGGACCGAGCCACCTTTACCTGGCCGCGCCCACACGCCAACTCCTTCCTCTCCCTTCCTTTCTCCTCCTCCCCACGGCTCTCCTGGCTTGCTAGATCTGCCCTGAGCCAGCCCCTCCTTCTCTCCTTCTTCCTCTCCGACCACAACACCTGCCGCTGCTCGCCGCCGTCTACCTCTGCTCCTCGTCGTTCTAGCCGGCGTGCTCATCGTGGAAGAGGCTGGGAAGACTGAGGACGCTCCACTGCACCACCCTGTCCACGCCAACACGAAGAAGGAAGCCCCAGCACCGCCAGTACCTCGCCGCACTGTAGCAAACCCTTGATCCGGGGCGCCAGCGATCTCGCCGCTCCGCCGCTCCTCGCCCCGATCCGCGCCCGCCGTCGAGCCCGCGGTGAGTCCCTCGACCTCCCCGACAACCTCCGCTCCACCGACACCGTCTAGCGCCGTCGATCATTTCGTCGAACAGCCGTAGCGCGCTAGAGCTCGCCGTCGTCTGCAGCCTCCCCGCGCCGCACAACACCCTAACTAGGCCGCGCCTACCTCCCTGTCAGCTACCCGAGCTAGCCGCACTGGCTAGCCCCTCCGCGCGCGCTCCCGCGACCCGGGATCGAATCCCCGCTCGCGCCACGCGCCGATTTTCCTTGCCAGACGGTGGAGACGAAGAACAGTACCCGGGCCTGTGGAATTTACATTAAGCCCCCTCTTTTTACTTTCATCTCAACCCGCGGTACCTCCTGGCCCACTAGTCAGCCGCCCTGGCAGTCTTGCATAAAGCCCCCCCTGTTTTCTCAGGCGAAACCCGCGGTCCAGCGAGACCCCACCCGTCAGCCTCAGCCACCTTCACCGCTGTCACGTGGGCCTGCGTCAGTTGGCCCTACCCCGCAGTCTCAGTGACTAGACCGAGACGCTGTGACAAAAGTATTTTCCGCGCGCGTGGCCCAGTCAGCGCAAGGCCCACCCGTCAGTGACTGGGGCTGATTTCGCCTGGGTGACAAAAGTAATTTCCTGTGTCTGTTTTTAATTAAATCTTTTCCAAATTGATTTAAATTCAAATTCAAATCAGATTCAAATAATTTTTAAAATACAAATCCAAATAATACAAATAATATATGTTTTGGAATCAGAAAAATGTGAGGAATTCAAATATGCCATTCAAAATAATGTTTGAACACTTTAAAATTTCGAGATGATTAAAATTACAATAAAATGCCCTTTTCCTTAACTAATTAATAACTTTTGTTTTATAACTCCAAATTTGACAAATAATATGTCTAAATCGATCAGCGCGACGAGCCCGTACTATCTATGCAGTCCTTGTTCTAAATTGAAGCATGCATAATGTTGTTATTAAAAATATGAACTGTTTATGACAATAAAATTTGGTTAAATAAATAATAAAATGCTTTATTTCTTGTATCCACACCTCACCTTTGCCATGCTACTTTAATGCCAGGTAAATTGTGCATCATTCATCATGGCATGCTTGTTTGCTTGTCGCATTTTAATTCATATGCTTGTGCACTTTATTTATGTTGGCCCTTGTTTGTTTGGTTCTTCTTCGAATAGAAGCCCAGCAGGAGAATTGCCAGGAATCACTGGAGTACTACCCAGATCCATCTCTCGCTTCAACTGAGCTGCCAGGCAAGCACTACCACATGCTTGCATACATACAGTACCTATTGCCTCTATCTTATTCTTGCATCATTGAGTCGCGATTGCATTAAATTGAATCCCAAGTACTGCATAGCCTTACTTTTAAACCCCACCGAAGCTTGTTCCTCCATCCCATGAGCCGTTACTTCAGGAGTTGTTGAGCCATGCGAGTCGTAGAAAAGCATGTGTAGGGTATGTGAGTGTCTGATGAATAACGAGGTACTAAACAACTTAACCTGAGTAGTAATGGGATAACTAATGAAAGAGGCACCGGTGAGCAATATCTGCTATTTGGTTTTTCATGCTCACTTGTGTCCCGTAGGACCCCGAGTACTTGATTCCTGTTCCTTGACTATTCGCACTATCCACATCCGGGAGGCCTTATGGACCCCCCTGAGCCAGAGCTTGATTCATTCTTATTTCTTGGGGCCACAATTAGTTTGGGGCTTTATTACTATCCTGTACTTATGCCATGTTACTGTTTTATTAAGATTGTGCGTGGAGCACCTGTACTGTTTTGGATCGTGACACGTTTTCGTTGTATCGACAAGCCCAGTCACATTTTCGGGTTCCTAGTCGTTTACCGCCGTCCACACAAACCTTGGGTCCGTCTCGGAGCCGGCCAACTTCGTTGCGGGTAGCTTAATGGGGTGGCCCCCTGAAATATTTCTGAATCCTGTGATTGCTTTATCGTGAATGCCTCGTTGGGTTTTGAGTTGGTTTTTCCGAGGTTGATCGAGTCTGTGTTGCTATTCGTGCACCCCTGCAGGGTAAATCTTTCTGAAAGTACCGCTTTTATGGACGACTTGGAGCACAGTTTCTCGATCATAGACAAGTATAACTAAAGTACCGCTTTTAATTTGACTAAGTACTTGACTAGTAAATAGTGCAATACTCACAGAATGGTTAATAAAACTGCCAACGGATGATGGGGGTTGTTCGTCTGCTTCCTCGTTGGTAAGCGAGGAGGAGGATGGATCTATTAATTATACTGTTATAACTGTTGTTCTTAATCCACGGACATCCGTCTATCATTGGTTAGGCGGATGGTTAGAGAGTATATGTAGAATTGTTAGGTATTATCTTTTGCTGCAATTGCGTCACCCCAGGTTGTGTCCCCTTTAGTGGCATAAAGACTTGCTGAGTACCCCTAGGGTCTCACACGATAAATTGTTTGATTCAGATGAACAGGTGTACCCGCAAGATGGATACTGGGTGGAAGAGACAGATGATGTTGGCAACGATCATTCGGTGTAGAGATTCCGGGAACGGGGATCCGTGAGATCTGTGGGCAGGATGTGTTTATTTATAGGGCATCTTATGCCGATTTGCTTCTTATCCGTACTCGGATCTTGTTTTCCGCTTCCGCCTGATACTCTGATGTTTGTTGTATGTGGAGCTATCCTAAATTATTATCTCTATCTAGGATATTTGAATCTTGCCGTATGGCGTTGCAATATTTCTATTTCTTTTAGATGGAATGGCTCTGAGGACTGTTGTATGTGGCTTGCATACATACTCATTTGTGTATGTAGTTGATCCCTTCGCCTGCCGATTACGCCGCTCGTTCTTGTCCTGATGTCTGAAAGTGGTTAGGACGGCCGAAAGGTCTACCGTGAGTGGCCCTAGGCCCCACCGTACTATTTTATCCACTTTCGTTCATCCAGGCATGTAACTAAGAGCGTAATTCACCGAGGTAGTTACACCTAGTCTGTCTAGTCCCAAGACCCCAATCTGCACCTACCGCGTGCGCCGAAGCTCCCTCGCTTGCACTACCTCCTTCCCTTGGTGCGCCATGAAGCGTACACGTGGAGACAAGTCAGAGGTGAAGCCAGTTGAAGGCGCACCAGCAGATGGCTCGGTCGTCGCCAAGCAGGCGGAGGCGTCTTCTCCAGGCATGAACGCTGCTCGTCGCCGCGCCTTCGAGGGTGCGAGCTCATCCATCCAGCCAGTAGCTGTCGCTGCCGAGCAGCAGGTGGCCGACAACGTCGTGGTGCCAGCGGTAGATCTGGATGGGGGCATGCGGCAGGCGGTAGGCGGAGGCAATCCGGTGCTCTACGGCAATGACCCATCGCCGTACAAGAAATCTTCGACGCAATTGTGGAGAATGATGAGTTTGAGGAGGAGGTCCCTGATGAGGAGTCCGAGGTACTACATTGCTAGCTTCTCTAGTCGCAGCCGCAGATTTCACTGTTCATACATAGGATTTGCTCAATCGTGTACAAATTCTTTTGCTCTTGAAGTAGGGTAGTATATATATGGTTCGATCATTCGATTGATGCATCTGCCATCTAGTCACAAAACCCCAATCCGTCTAGTCACAAAACCTCAATCTGCTCATCTGCCATCTAGTTGAGTTTGCTAGTTGAGTGCTGATTTCAATACACGTCATGCCTATAACATTACATTTCTATTCCTTAGTGAGCCCAATGATTCAATTTTGCCCCCAAATAGTGCAAGGGCATCTGATGGTGTCATTTTCTTAGGGATGGTTAGTGAACCTGAGGCAGCAATGCACATAAACAATAGAGGTTGTGCTGTTGGTATTTTGGTTCTCCGACTCCATCGCTGAAAAAAATGAGGCCCTAATTTTTTCCTCATATGGAACCTGTATATATAATATTTGTATTGTTTCTGATCTATGAATGCGTTGTATGATGCATATGTATATCCCTGAATATTGTTTTGTACGATTACATTTCAATTTCTTATTGTGGCCAATGATTCAAATTTGCCCCAAAGAGAGGTAGACACATTGGTGTCAGATTTTTTCAGGGATGAGTTAGCGAACATGGGGCCATGTACAAGATCAATATAAGCTGTGCAATTGTTACTTGATTCGTTTACGCCATCTCTGTAGAAACTTATGAGGCCGCAATCTTTATTCTACATTCATAGAACTATGATATTTGAATTATCTATTCCATGCACTCATAGTGTATAGGAATTACATTTTAGTTTTTCACCGAGGCCGATGATTGAAATTTGCCCCCAAAGAGTTCAAGGGGAGACATGTATGATGGTGTCGTGTTTTAGGGATGGGTTGGTGAACCTGAGGCAGCAATGCACACACATAATATAGGTTGTGTTGTTGGTACTTTGGTTCTCCAACTCCATCTCTGAAACAAATTATGAGGCCCTTGATTTATTCTCATACGGAACTACATATATGATCCTTGATTTGTTTATGATCTTTTAATTATTGTATGATGCATATGTATATGAATGGTTTTGATCATAAGTATTTTTAACATGTACCTGAAGATTAATTGTTTGGTTTTTTATTTATAATTACAATATTTAGGCTTGTTTTTGTACATGACTATGTATATCCCTGAATATTGTTTTGTACGATTATATTTCAACTTCTTATTGTGGCCAATGATTCAAATTTGTCCCAAAAGAGAGGCAGACACATTGGTGTCAGATTTTTTCAGGGATGAGTTAGCGAACCTAGGGCCATGTACAAGATCAATATAAGCTATGCAATTGTTACTTGGTTCTCTTACGCCATCCCTGTAGAAACTTATGAGGCTGCAATCTTTATTCTACATTCAGAGAACTATGATATTTGAATTATCTATTCCATGCATTCATAGTGTATAAGAATTACATTTCATTTTGTCACCGAGGCCGATGATTGAAATTTTCCCCAAAAGAGTTCAAGGGGAGACACATATGATGGTGTCGTGTTTTAGGGATGGGTTGGTGGACCAGAGGCAGCAATGCACACAAACAATATAGGTTGTGCTGTTGGTACTTTGGTTCGCCAACTCCATCTCTGAAACAAATTATGAGGCCCTAGATTTATTCTCATATGGAACTACATATATAATCCTTGAATTGTTTTTGATCTTTTAATGATTGGTATGATGCATATGTTTATGAATGGTTTTGATCATAAGTATTTTTAATATGTACCTGAAGATCAATTGTTTGGCCTTTTATTTATAATCACAATATTAGGCTTGTTTTTGTACCTGACTATGTATATCCCTGAATATTGTTTTGTACAATTACATTTCAATTTCTCATTGTGGCCAATGATTCAAATTTGTCCCAAAAGTTAGGCAGACACATTGGTGTCAGATTTTTCAGGGACGAGTTAGTGAACCTGGGGCGATGTACAAGAACAATATAGGTTGTGTAATTATTACTTGGTTCACTCACACCGTCCCTGAAGAAACTTATGAGGCCGCAATCTTTATTCTACATACACTCTGATGCAATTATTTGTCATTGTGTTAAGATGAAATGATATGTGAACCGATCAAACTATTGCTGAGATGCTTTATCTTTGATATCCACGGATATATTTGTTCGGTTCGTAGCATAGAAAACAAAAAATTTCCTACGATGAAACTATACGCCAAGATCTATCTACTAGATACAAGCAACGGGTAGATATACATCCATAGAGAACTTACCCTCGAAGACAACAGAGTTTTGTTAACGAGTTGGAACTCGTGGATGATGTAGTCATACGCTTGCCGATCTCAAGATCGTGTGGAAGTCCTAGCGTCGCAAATCAGCATCGCATCCATCCTCGCACACACGTTCATGCCACAGAACAACCTCCACCTCCTCGCTCCAGCGAATCAGCAGAAGCATCAACTCCTTCCAGACGCAAGGTCACCGGGAACATGTATCTCGCTAATCCGAGACCATGGGGGAATATATCTAGAGGGGGAGAGAGATCCTTCATGAGGAGGTGTGCTTTGTGAGGAAGGAGAGGGGGGGCTCCTCCCCTACCATGGCCGGCACCCATGGGGGGGTGCCCCCACCTCTTCCTCATTCATGTGGTGGAAGCTCCACTCACATCAATTTAGCCTCCACCCAAAGTTCCACTCACATGCATTAAATTTCCACCAAATATAATGAAACTCTCAATTAATAAAACTCTTTTATTTATTTTATTCAGAATTTTGTTAATTAATTTAATTAACAAACATTCACATAAAACCCCTTGTAACATTTCAATATCACATGTAGAACCAGTTTCTGCAATTTCACCCGAAACAATTCCGGTTTCCATCGAAATAATTCCAACGCTTTACAATTCTTTCGTCTAAAACATATGTGATCCAAAATGGTGTTTAGCAACCCTTAAGTGTGTCACCCTACAGTTCGCGAATAATGTAGACATGATTGAGACTCCTCTCAAATCAATAATCATAAGCGCGACCTGGAGATCCATACTGACTCCTGCACATTCAACGATGACTTCTATGATCATGAGAACCTTCAACGCTAGTAATCTAATCCCTTTGTCTCATGATATATTACATGTCCGAGATTTGATCATTGGTATCCAAATACCTAGTTTGATCTCGTTGCCGACATGCACTCTTTTCTTGTTCTCATGATATAACATTCTAGTGATCACATCACTTGCTTGCAAGCTATCTTAATGTGATATCACCGCGGGGGCCTAGAGTATATCTATCCGCCATAGGGATTGACAAATTCCACTCTTGATCCATGAGCCTCACCATGACATCTTCGGAGTATCTGAACCCACATTTATAGTCACCCTTTTACGATGTGACGTTTGATGTTATCAAGTTACTCTTCTGATGTTAGCAATTAACATGATTTCATGGTCTAAGGATAAAGATTACTTCGTATGATGTTATAGCAATATAAACATAATGACTTTGATCGTAATGCTATACTTCAGATGAATGTTCATCACATCATTTAACAAATGTTGTGACCTCGTTATTAACAACATCCAATGTCCATGATCAGGAAACTTTGATCATCTTGTCAATCAACGAGCTAGTCTATAAGAGAGGGATAACTAGGGACCTTTTATTTGTTTATTAAACACACATGTATTGATGTTTCCTATCAATACAATTATAGCATGCAAAATAAACATCTATCATATACAAGGAATACATAATAACAACTTTATTATTGCCTCTCAGGGCATATTTCCTTCAGTCTCCCACTTGCACTAGAGACAATAATCTAGTTCACATAGTGATAAATCTAGCATGCATGGAGTTCTGGTGTTGATCATGTTTTTGCCCTAGGGAGAACTTTAGTCAATGGATCTACTACATTTAGGTCTGTGTGTACTTTACAAATCTTTATATCTCCATCCTTGACATGCTCACGGATGGAGTGAAACCAGCACTTAATATGCTTGGAATTCTTGTGAGACCTTGGTTCCTTGGCGTTGGCTATGGCTCCATTTTTGTCACAATAGATCACCATTGGGTCCAATGCACTAGGAACCACACCTAGTTCCGTTATGAACTTCTTCATCCAAACCGCTTCATGTGCTGCTTCTGAAGCAGCAACATATTCTGCCTCCATCGTTGATCCAGCCACCACAGGTTGTTTGGAACTCCTCCAACGAACTGCTGCTCCGTTCAAGAGAAATACATATCCGGATTGAGACTTAGAATAATCCGGATCGGTGTCAAAGCTAGCATCGACATAACACTTAGCGACTAGCTCTTCTTCACCTCTGTATACAAGAAACATATCCTTAGTTCTTCTTAAGTACTTGAGGATATTCTTGACCGCTATCCAGTGTTTCGAACCTGGATCAGATTGGTACCTACTAGTCAAACTAATAGCATGTGCAACATCCAGTCTTGTACATAGCATGGTGTACATTATAGAGCCTATGACTGAGGCATAGGGGATCTTATCCATTATCTCTCTTCCGCCGTAGCCGGACTTTGAGTCTTACTCAATGTCTTGCCTTGCAACATAGGTAAGAACCCCTTCTTACTTACGTCCATATTAAACTTCTTTAATATCTTATCAAGGTATGTACTTTGCGACAGCCTAATTAGGCGTCTTGATCTATCTCTATAGATTTTAATGCCTAATATATATGAAGCTTCACCAAGGTCCTTCATTGAAAATTTGCTGTTTAGATACTGTTTAAAAGATCTATATCATTTCCAATCAATAATATGTCATCCACATATAATATCAGAAATGCCACATTGCTCCCACTCACTTTCTTGTAAATACAAGCCTCTCCATAAGTTTGGACAAATCCAAACTCTTTGATCACCTCATCAAAGCGGAGATTCCAACTCCGGGATGCTTGCTTCAGTCCATAGATGGATCGCTGAAGCTTGCATACCTTATCAGCATCCTTTGGATCGACAAAACCCTTAGGTTGTATCATATACAACTCTTCTTCAATATTACCATTGAGGAACGCAGTTTTGACATCCATCTACCATATTTCATAATCGAAATATGCAGCAATTGCTAACATAATCCTAACCGACTTTAGCATAGCCACGGGAGAGAATGTCTCATCGTAGTCAACTCCTTGAATTTGTCGAAACCCCTTTGCGACAAGTAGAGCTTTATAGATGGTCACATTACCATCAGCATCAATTTTTGTTTTGAAAATCCATTTATTCTCAACGGCCTTTCGATCGTGAGGTAAGTCCACCAAGGTCCAAACCTGGTTTTCATACATGGATTCCATCTCAGATTTCATGGCTTCTAGCCATTTTTTGGAATCCGGGCTCATCATCGCTTATTCATACGTCATAGGGTCATCTATTTTTCTCAATCATGAAATTCATAACAGGATTGCCGTATAGTTCAGGAGCTGCACGTGTCCTGCTTGACCTGCGAGGTTCGGTAGTGTCCTCTTTCGGAGTTTCATGATCATTATCATTAGCTCTCTTTTCATCAGGTGAATTCAACTCCGAAACAATTTCTATCTCGCGCCGACACACTCATTGGTCCACACACATCAGTATGTATGATTTCCAATAGATCTGTCGCCTGTTCCATTGAACCGGAAAACGGCGTTCTAGTCATCTTGCCCATAAGGAATGGCTCACATGTATCAAATGATTCAAAATCAAGTGATTCCAAAAGTCCATCAGAATGGAGTTTCTTCATGCGTTTAACGCCAATATGACCTAGACGGCAGTGCCACACATATGTAGACATATCATCATCAAGTTTAATCTTTTTAGCATTAACATTATGAATGTGTGTAATATTACTATCGAGATCCAACAGAAATAAACCATTCAACATAGGTGCATGACCATAAAAGATATCATTCTTATAAATCGAACAACCATTGTTTTCAGATTTAAAGGAATGACCACTTTGCATCAAACACGATCCAGATACAATGTTCATGCTCAGTGCAAGCACTAAATAACAATTATTTAGGTTTATAACTAATCCCGATGGAAAATGGAGAGGTAGCATCCCGACGGCGATCACATCAACTTTTGATCCATTGCCGACCCGCATTCTGACCTCGTCCCTTGCTAGCTGTCTCTTGTTCCGCAGCCCCTGAATCGAGATACATATATTAGCAACCGATCCTGTATCAAATACCCAGGTGCTACTGCGAGTACTAGTCAAGTACACATTAATAACATGTATATCACATATACCTTTGTTTGCCTTGCCGGCCTTCTTGTCTGCCAAATACTTGGGGTAGTTGTGCTTCCAATGGCCAGTCCCCTTGCAATAGTAGCACTTGGTATCAGACTTAGGGCCAGCTCAGGATTTCTTCTCAGGTGTGGCAACAGATTTGCCGCCCTTCTTTCCCTTCTGCTTGCCTTTCTTGTCTTTCTTGAACCGGTGGTCTTATTGATCATCAACACTTGATGTTCTTTCCTAATCTCCACTTCTGCAGTTTTAAGCATTGACAGAAGCTCGGGACGAGACTTATTCATGCCCTGCATGTTATAGTTCATCACGAAGCTCTTGTAGCTAGGTGACAGAGATTGGAGAACACAATGTATGCCTAGGTCAATGGGAATCGTTATTCCCAAGGACACAAGCTTATCGGCGTACCCAGACATTTTGAGTACGTGCTCACTAACGAAGCTGTTCTCCTCCATCATGCAGCTAAAGAACTTTTCAGAAGCATTATAACTCTCTACGGCAGCATGGGTATCGAAAATCATTTTCAATTCTCCCATGGTATCAAAAGCATTGCCATTTTTGAAACGCTTTCGAAGTTCTGGCTCTAGCCCATACAGTATGCCGCAATGAACTAAGTTGTGGTCCTCCTAACGAGTTATATAGACATTATTTTCCTTGTCAGGGGCATCAGGAGCTGGTTGGGGGCCTAGCGGCGCCTCTAGCACATATTGCTTTTGTGCAGCAGTGAGGAGAATCCTCAAATTCATAGCCCAGTTGGTGAAGTTACTACCATTCGCAACAAGTTTCTCTTTGTCCATGAACATATTGAAATTAAAAGCAGGTGGTGCCATCTACAACAGAATTTGTAAAGTTTATTTAGACTAAGTTTACGATAGATTGATTTCAACCAATAAAATTACTAATGAAATCCCACTCAAAAACGACATCCCTCGTGTCCTTTTGGTGATTACATGAACCAAATCCACCTCACCAAGTCCGATCATCACGTGAGTCGGTGTAACTTCAAAGGCGAGCATCTATATGGGCATCATATCAACTATATGACTCATGCTTAACCTTTCGGTCTGTGTTCTGAGGCCATGTCTGTACATGCTAGGCTCTCCAATTAAGAACCTTAGTATTCGCGTGTGTAAAACTGTCTTACACCCGTTGTATGAAAGCGTAGAGTCGAGTACACCCGATCATCACGTGATGTCTCGAAACACGATCCATAGAACGGTGCATACTTAAGGAAGAACACATTTTATCTTGATATTTAAATGAGGGATCATCTTATAATGGTACTAAAAGCGCCAAACTAGCAATATAAGATGCAAACATCTAATGTGTAAAGTGGGATGATATGGTCCATGCATTTGATCTCTATCATATGCATCGTGGCATGATCTCTATCATTCCTTTGTGTGTAAGGCCAAGGTCTATGGAACTTACACGTTGAGTGTGTTGTAGGAGTATCTATCATACATCTACTTACAACATTACCATATCAATACACTAGCCCAGCAACAATCTAAACTAGACACCTCTAATTTATCCATTGCAAGTTTTACGTGGCTTAGGGATTTCGGAGATAGAACCGGTCTTACCTACGAACATGAAACCACAACGAGGATAACCATGTTATTAGCAACTCATTGTAAATCAGATATTGACTATAGTAGGAGAGACATACACCCGCCAGCCACTTATGCAAAACTAGTTGCATGTCAGTCGTGGAACCGGTCTCATGTGCGATGACATGTAAGGTTGGTCCGGGACGCTTCATCCTACTATGCCACCAATATCCAAAATACATGAAAGAAGCAATAACATGATCATCATCGCCCACATATAAACATATGTGTACTACCCATGCAAAGCACCTACGCATAGATCAGGCTCTGATACCACTGTTGGGTTCGCAGCATAAAAAACAAAAAATTTCCTATGATGAGAACTTTACGCCAAGATCTATCTACTAGATACAAGCAACGGGTGGATATATATCCATAGAGAACTTACCCTCAAAGACAACAGAGTTTTGTTAACGAGTTGGAACTCGTGGATGATGTAGTCATACGCTTGCCGATCTCAAGATCGTGTGGAAGTCCTAGCACCGCAAATCAGCAGCCCATCCGTCCTCGCACACACGTTCAGGCCACCGAACAACCTCCACCTCCTCGCCCCAGCGAATCAGTGGAAGCAGCAACTCCTTCCAGACGCAAGGCCACCGGGAACATGTATCTCGCTAATCCGAGACCATGGGGGAATATATCTAGAGGGGGAGAGAGATCCTTCACAAGCAGGTGTGCTTTGTGAGGGAGGAGAGGGGTCCTTTTATAGGAGAGGGGGGCTCCTCCCCTACCATGGCCGACGCCCATGGGGGCTGCCCCCACCTCTTCCTGATTCATGTGGTGGAAGCTCCACTCACATCAATTTAGCCTCCACCCAAAGTTCCACTCACATGCATTAAATTTCCACCAAATTTAATGCAACTCTCAATTAATAATACACTTTTATTTATTTTATTCAGAATTTTGTTAATTACTTTAATTAACAAACATTCACATAAAACCCCTTGTAACATTTCAATATCACAAACCAGTTTCTGTAATTTCACCCAAAATAATTCCGGTTTCCATCGAAATAATTCTAGCGCTTTGCAATTCTTTCGTCTGAAACATATGTGCACCAAAATGGTGTTTGGCAACCCTTAAGTGTGTCACCCTACGGTTCGCGAATAATGCAGACATGATTGAGACTCCTCTCAAATCAATAATCAGAAACGGGACCTGGAGATCCATACTGACTCCTGACTTCTGTGATCGTGAGAACCTTCAACGCTAGTAATATAATCCCTTTGTCTCGTGATATATTACATGTCCGAGAATCGATTATCGGTATCCAAATACCTAGTTTGATCTCGTTTCCGACATGCACTCTTTTCTTGTTCCCGTGATATAACATTCTAGTGATCACATCACTTGCTTGCAATCTATCTTAATGTGATATCACCGAGAGGGCCCAGAGTATATCTATCCGTCATCGGGATTGACAAATTCCACTCTTGATCCATGAGCCTCAACATGACATCTTCGGAGTATCTGAACCCACCTTTATAGTCACCCTTTTACGGTGTGACGTTTGATGTTATCAAGTTACTCTTCTGATGTTAGCAATTAACATGATCTAATGGTCTAAGGATAAAGATTACTTCGTATGATGTTATAGCAATATAAACATAATGACTTTGATCGTAATGCTATACTTCGAATGAATGTTCATCACATCATTTCACAAATGTTGTGACCTCGTTATTAACAACATCCAATGTCCATGATCAGAAAATTTGATCATCTTGTCAATCAACGAGCTAGTCTATAAGAGAGGCATAACTAGGAACCTTTTATTTGTTTATTAAACACACATGTATTGATGTTTCCTATCAATACAATTATAGCATGCAAAATAAAAATCTATCATATACAAGGAATACATAATAACAAATTTATTATTGCCTCTCAGGGCATATTTCCTTCAATATTGTCTTACATATACATGTTGTCCATTCTTGAGTTGTAATACAATTCAATCATATGTAAGAGTTCTAAGTTATGTTCTTAAAAATCAACAGGAGGATGATGATGAAGTGGACGATAGCAAGGTATCCAGGGATAACAAGAGCCGCTACGTGCTAAGGCGGTTACAGTATAGGCTAATCCGTTTCCACCATAGGGGGAGACTGATTTGCCCATTCTGTGGCAGCGCAATCAACGTGGACCTCGATAGCATGATCCAGCACGCAGTGGGCGTTGCCAGAGGCGGAGGCAGAAGCCATAGGCCAATTACCTTGGCTCAGCACGCAGCGTTCGGTAAATTTCCTCCGGGAGTACGTCAGGACTAGGCTGTATCCCATCTACTAGGCTGTCGCTGCCTCCTGCTGATATGCCCCTGCCCTGCTAGGCGTCTCCGTGTCCCGGCCTCTTGCTTCCGCCCCTGCTTTTATTTTGTTTTAGTTAATTATTACCTGTGTGTGGCATGTAAGAATATATATCCGTGGTGTCTCTGGTGAACCTTCTATAGTAATCTACTCCTTTATATGGAGTGCCTTAAAATTTCCAGTGTTCAATTATATTACTGATCATGCTCATGCACACTACAAAATATTTCTAGTGCTCGATTATATTATAATTGTCAAGGAATACATCAACAAGTTAAATTGGTCGAAATTTTGTATTGAAGTAACTAAATGATCTCACATCGACGGTGGACGTTGGCAGAAGCCAAAGGCATCAACCGAAGACCTTGGAGTGGCACGCAGTCTTCAGCAAATTCCTTGCAGGTTCAACAACGGGTTGCCGCCGCCCAGCTCCGAATTCGCTTACAGGTCCAACATGACAGAACTTGAGCTACCACAGCGACCTCGGCAGAGGTGGCAGAATTGGTGCGGGTGCAACCATTGCAACGACGAGCTCAGATTCTAGAGGAGGAAAACAGAACCGAGCATGGTCGACACGGTGACAGATCTCACCGTGAACCAATTCTCGTCCCTGCGCCGTGCCATGGGTATGTCCATGGTGAGGGCGAGCTCCGACTCGGGATGGGGAGGAGAGCGGGGCCGGGCAGGTTCATCACGTCCCAGCTCTGCGCCATGGCTGTGACCACAGATTGCCGCTCCGGTGAAGAAGAATACGCGTAATGGATGCATGCGCCAACGCTGCAAGCCTACATGGAGGAGAGCTAGGCCGAGTAGGCCCGTCCACGTCCCAGCTCCTCGCTCTGGATGTGACGCCCCACAGATTGCTGCTCCAGGGAAGAGGAAGACGCATAATGGATACAGGCGCCAAGTCTACAAGCCTAATTGACACCTAAGCGACGGGAGCGACATACCGGCGAGAACTGACAGGGGGGCAAACTTGACGGCCGTTAGCCTGATTTTTTTATTGAAACGTAAAGTTGAATTCGTGCCAAAAAAGACCCTCTGAGTATTTAGCACACCAACTGTAGTCACCACGACTGATTTCAGGAAACTTGGGTACCGCATTGCCTGGGCGCCCCAACTTTCAGGCCGCAAAATGATATTCTCGCCGTCACCAGGAGAGGGATAAGATCATCCCGAGGCCTTCCAATCACATCCTCATCCACTCACTTTCCCCCTTGTAAGCTCTCTCTCTGATTTCTCTCTATCGCTGAAACCCTAGCTCACAGGTCTCCGGCTAGCCGCCGATGGAGTCCACCCCAGGAAGCGCGGTATAGCTTGGAAGAAGCCCCTCACTGTCCTTGTTACTAGAGTGGTAGCAGTGAAGCAAGGGGAGCTCAAAATCATGGAGATTTCTCCATTCCATTCCGCCGTTGTTCGCCGGAATCCTGGTCCAGACACTCGTCTCTGACCGAGCCAGACCACACCGACGTCGCCTCTACAACCAGGGTGAGTTTCTGGTGCTCCAGCACCTTTCCTCTCGGTCAACTACTGGCCTAATTTACCTGCCCACGTGAGTCCGTTCGTGCCGCCGAAGAAGCTCGTCGCTGGTGCACTTCCGGTGACCAAAACCTAGCGGCCCATGCGTAGTTAGCTTCGCCTTGACGTAGTCTTTCCAACACCCCCACTTGCATAGTCCTGCGCAATCCCCTGCATCGCCACCATCGTCGAACTACATCATCGGTGCCGGTATGACATCACGCCGATGTCATCCGCACGTCAGCTTGAGGTCAAAACCAGTCAAACTTACCTCGGTGGCATGTGACATGGCCTAGGGCCCATTTGTCATTGGCTGGGGCTAGAGTCTGAAGCGGTAATAAAAGTTTTAATCAGACTAGGTGACGTCAGCGTGACACATTAATTCTTTTTAAATTGTTTTTCAGAAATTCTAAGAAATAAGAAATCTTATAAATTCAATATCTTGTTTTTTGTAATTCCAAAAAATACATATTATATATCAAAATGTTTAGAAAAATAAACTCTATAGTATAAACCTATTGTCATATTTTATTCTCCAACTTAAATAAGATAATAATAATTATTAGTAAATAACCTATTAGAGATAAATCTTAAATAAATATATCTTATTATTTAAAATTCATAAAAATAAGTATAATATATCAAAATTCTTAGAAAAACAAAATATACATTTATAAACTTCTTTTGTACATTTTTGTGATACTTAACTAAATATTTATTACTTATTTAGTATTTATAAAATGATAAAACTTATAAAAATTATATCTAATTAATTAAAAATCATAAAAATACATATAATATACCAAAAATGATCACAAAAATAAAATCTATAATTTAAAAATATCATTGTTCACAATTGAAGTAAAATAAAATATAAAGGTCTAATAAATCGAATTTAAACCCTTTTATTTTATTCTAATTCATTAAAAACAGAATGCTTTACCATTGCCTTTATCATTATTTAAAATTTAAAAGTGTAATAACAAGTTCCATTTATATTTAAGTGAAGTCAAGATAGGTCTAACTATGTTAAGTTATACTTACTAAGACCACCATTTAAAAATTAAGTAAATCTTACTCTCCAAAAAGATTTTATTAATTATAAAATCATCAAGATTTGAGTACCAATTCTTTTACAAGTTTGGGAATTCACTTAAAAGGTTAAACAAAGTTTTTAAGTATTTAACATGATGCCATTCCCATGTTTATGGAAATAAGTATTAATTCTATAATAAGTAAATGAGTTCATTTACTTCTAAAATCAAGAGAACATCACTTCCATAAAGACATAATACTTTTTTTCACCTTCATAATAAGTTATAAATTGAACAACATGTAGTGTCCTCACATATTAAAGTTAGATAAGTCTCCACCTGTTAGTGGAATAGCTATTCAAATGTGGTAATTTTTCTCTTCTTTAATACTAATAATTAATAAAAAAACCTTAAAGGGTTATCTTCAAGATTAAATGCTTTTACTTTGTAAAGTAATCTTTTCCTCAAAAGTTATTCTTTTAATAAACAATTAAAGTAATCTTTAGGAATTTCTATAAAGGCTCTAATTTATTAATAATCTTGCTTAAGAAATATTTTATATATCATTCCCCATTCGAGTGCTTTAGTATTGTATGCTACTTGTTATATTTACATATTGTTTCACACACTCTCACAAACCTTAGCAAGAAACACAAGTGTGAAGCTGGTATAAAAGTGGAATACATTCTAAAGATATCAGCACAAGCTTCCAAAACCTAGATCATAAACGATTATCCAGGGGATTCGTGTCTGTCTAATTGCATTACATTATTTATGCATAATTGAATATTGCTTCTTTAAGCATTCGTCCTTCCTGGACCAATGATGCTCTTTACAGAATTTGGATCTTCTATTATCTTGAAGACTGTGAGTGCATAATCTTGCAATCAAAAAAGGAAAGTTAACACTTTCTCATGTCCTTTGATTATTTTCTATCAAATGCTTGTAACTCAAATGTTGTCATCACTTGCATTTCAAAAAGGTCAGAAACACTATTTTCATAATAATATGATTATGGATTATTTACCAAGAGGTAATAATCTACTGATATAGTTCTAGTGGTAAAGGAACATAAAATCTAGGACTTAATCAACCAATGTCACCAGTGATTCTAGCGCCATATATTACGTGTTAACCATGAGATTTGAAATCATGGGATGGAGAAGTCAGCTGGATCTTCTTCCTTTCGCATGGACGGATGACCTTATCATGAAGCTACAGATTTCTCGTGGAGAGTTCAGAGAATCCAGCACATGGGTGGGACCCCTTAGTGCCCCACAATATAGGTGTCTAGATTATTTGTGCATAGCTGTCTTGGTGGAGGTTCACCAGAGTTGATGGTGGCTGCTAGGCAGAGCTGCTTATAGAGGCTTCGAGGGGTTACCCGGATTGTACTCGTGGTAGAGCTCTTGGGGGATCATGTCTTCATGCATGGTCACAGAAAAGGCAGTGATTGGCTTGGATCTTAGACTGGGCCCCATACCAAGGAAGTATGGACAAGCTCATGACTTGGTTGTGCAACAAACCTAAGGTCTCTCATGGGTAAAGTAACACACCTCTATAGAGTGTAAGAACTGTGACATGTTACTCCCTGTTCCGGGAAGGAGCTATGAACGCGGCAGGAAAGGAACTCCACAAAAGTTCTGGTCAACCTGTGAAGGCTATCGGGCATAGTTTTTAGAATAAAAGCAACCTTTGAAGAAATGTTTATGAAAACCTGCATTGCCTACGACCTATGGTTTGTGGCTATAGAGATAGGGCATCATACACTCCTTTTTAGTAAACTTGCTGAGTATGCTCGTACTCAATCGTATCTTATTAACCCTTGCTAGATCTCGGAGCAAGCAATGGCGTTCCCAAGCAATGGTCTACTTTGAAGAGTTAAAGATAATAAGTGGAGTTCAATGGAGTTAATGACCACATCAGAAGTTATGGAGGTTAAGTTCAAGCGTAGAATATAAATAAATTCCTAGAAAACTAGAACCTACTTCTGTAGAACAATGCATTAGTAGCAATGACAAACCGGATATATATATATCTTAGTAGTAGTACTCCTAGGGTAGACTTCGAGTTGTCCTTTCTGGTTTTCTTCTGCATAATATTCCTGAATGTTCTGAGGAAGTTTCCTTGATCTTTTGTAATGTGATGTATGTAATCTAAAGTCATGTCTTACACCCGTGATGTTTCTGTTGTACCACTCTGAGGGATATTATACTGGTGGAACAATGCTTCATTGGTGTGATGTCAACGACTATAGTGTACTACATCATGAAGTGGCATGCTGGGTCACCACAGCTAGTATTAGAGAAAATGCTTTGACCTTAGGATTAAAACCCTTTTAGGAGATTTGTAGGTTTAATAGTGACTTTAGGAAGCCATTTTATCTACACCACAACTTCTTGAAGTGTGATGGTTATTCACTTGAGAATAATCTTATCACAATCTATGGAATAGTTACTTGTCTAATATTTCCAGGTGAAGTTACCTATATCGTAGCTCTCTAAGTAACTAATATCTTTTTTACTAGATTATCATATACCCATAATTAGATCAAAGTAGTATATCACCAAGCCAGAGTACCCCATAAGGGAGTAATCATGGTGTTATCTTGTAAGGAGAAGCCATGTAAAGAAGTAAAACTCCACTATTATCTTTATGATGGTGGGAAATATCAAAGAAGTGCACCTCAAACCCTTTAACAACATGTATTTTAGGGGAAGTATTACATGTTTGAAAGCTATTACATTAAGAATAGAACCTTATCAAGAGTTAACCAATAGTTTATGCTTACTTAACCCCATGGAGTATGCCAACTCCATAGTGGTAAGGCCCAAAAGACAATATTCTTGTAGTATAAGTCAATCTATATAGATTATGAAGCTTGTTAAATCTTGAGAATTACCGTGGTTATAATGTAGAAGTACTTAGAGAAGATAAGATTAGAAACCAAGAGAAGAAATGTCAGGATGATGTTAAGGATTACATCAAGGATAATTATGTAATAACAAGTTATAGAGGGAATTACCCAAACTATTGTTAGAGTTGTATCCTTTTTCCCAAAGTTATCCCTTTGCAAATGGGCAAGTGGTGTAATTAAGGAGACAAAGAAAATTATGATATGTATATATAGTATGCAACGATAGAGATCCATACACTAATATGTATCAAAAATTGTAGTGTATAACATCAAAGCCTGAGTACAAGAGATGTTTTACTCGAAGTACTATTTCTACAGGTTGCTGATGTATGTTTGGTGGCCATAATATTTGCGATTTGTTGGATTTTATTGGATTTTGTTGTGTGACTAGGTCTATGCATGAAGTGGAACTTTATGGGCATATGCATGACGTTTCATGGAGTTCTTACTTTATGTACAGGTCTAGAGGGGAAAATGGGTTTGCGTGAGGGAGAGGCGAATTATCACTCTGATGATGGGAAGATGAAGGCTTATGAGATGATGCTGAAACAACAAAATGAGGTTAGCCAGGCAATTCCAAAGGAAGGAGATATTCAAATGCCGCATTTAATTACCAACAAAGGAGTTCTTCAATATATGAAGGGTATGGAAGACGGAAGAAAGGCTGAAATAGAGAGGCAGAATCAATTCTATTAGGAGACTTTAAAGAAAATGCAAGAGAAGCAACCTGAGGAATTACATCCAAGGGTTAAACTAGTGAAGTTCCTACAGACCAAGCCTTGGAGTTTTTCCATGGTAGAAGAACCTTTGGAGGCATAAAATTGGTTAATGGATACATCTCAGAAGCTTAAAAGTGTGGGATGTAAGGATGAAGAAAAGGTGCGGTATGCAACTTATCTATTGACCGAAACCGCAGTCACGTATTGGGAGAATTCAAGGTTCACAACATTGGGAGAAGGTGTTAGTACCTGGGCTGAGTTCAAAAAGATGTTTCGTGAAGAATTTGTTCATCGGAACAATGGGAAAAGGAAGGATGATGCAATCTTAGAAATGAAGAATCTTCAAGTTCTGAAACATGTACGGGAGTTTAGTCGTTTATCCAAGTACATTAGTGTGGAAGTAAACATGGAGGCAAAACAACAAAGGAAGTTCATGAAAGGACTACAAGCAGTTATGAGGATGCAGCTTAGGATTGTGCATACAAAGGAGTTCCAGGAATTATTGGATAGTGCACATATATTAGAAGGTGATGAGATTGTTGTACCTGAAGGAAAGAGTAAGAAAGTTCAAAAATAGACCACAACATGTCAGGTCCGAGGACATATGTTGGAGAATTATCCGGATCCACATATGATGTACAACACAAAGAAGATATGTCACCATTGCGAAATCAGGGGCCACATTATTAAGGAATGCCCAAACCCTAATATATTATGTTACCAATGTGGAGAACCTGGACACATGATGATGAGTTTCCTAAACTGACTGTTAACTCGTGGGTGGTTAACAGGAGGAATAGGACCAATAATTGGGCTACCGGCTAGTCCAAACATGCATCCTACTGCAATGAAGAGAAATGCAAGAGCCTTTCTAGGAAAGTGTAACAAGTGTGGAATTATAGGATACAAGAAATCATGTTGTCCAGAACATCGGGAGAAATATGGAACATCCGTAGGAGGAAACCTAACATCCACTGGATTATCTTCAAAGGAGGGTGTAATCGAAGAAGGTACATCTTCAAGAAATCGGAAGTATGATACCATGACTCAAGTCAATCACAATAAATCAAGTGGTAAGTCAAGACATTATTAGTTGTATAATATGCCTCGTACAAACATTTAAGAAGTCGGGGAATTCACACTGGTATCCAAAAATGGGTGGGTGTACAATATGTTTCCTCGTGAGACCATTAGAAAATCTCAATGGGGAGAGGGGACAATGAAGAAGTATCAAGAGTGGTATCTGGAAAAGGTTAAAGGGAAAGCCAATACATTATTGGGAAGTAAGTCATAAGGGCTAGTTATACCATGAGTAGAGTATTATTAGAACCACCATAGTCCGAAGAAGCCAATCCTATCCTTCGAAACGTAAGAGAGTACAAACTTCGGGGCCGAAGTTTAATTTAAGGGGGAGAGTCTGTAACATCCCAGCATTAGAGCTTAGAAATAAGCTGAGATCAGGTGTGTCCATTGCATTCATGCATAGAAAATCTAGATAATTTTCGCGCTTTTAAATAAAACTTGTCAAAGTGATTGAAGCTTCTCTTAACTTGGTGGAACTGAAGTTGATCATCAAGTTGATTGCGATAAGTTTCAATGTGAACTTTGCTAAAACCCTACCTTTGAGTAATATAATTTGATCTAAGGGTGTAACATCCCAAAAATATTAATCAAGCTTATCAAGCTCTAATCACCCAAGTTTAGGGTTAACAAAAACTTTTATTATTAAACTTAATATGAGTGCATGTGTGATTTGCATTAGTGTATGAATGCTTGAAATTACCATGATTTATTACTACAAATGGTAGGGCTTAGTTTAAAATGAATACTACATCATCTAGATCACTTACAAACAGAATCAAATGAAAAGAAAATCGAATATAGATCATAGGATCAAATGGTCATTTTGGCCAAACTTATCCACTAGACCACTTTGAGTGTTCCTAGTAAAAGATTTCCAACAGAAACAATTCCAATTTTTTTCACCCCTTGTCAGACCAACTCCAAGTGAATCCAAGCAAAATTTACAAAGTGGCATAAACTATTTTCAAATCTATTTAAGAGGCATTGCAAAATTGAATCAAGTTCATATGCCTAGATCATCACTTTTCAAAAACCATTCAAACCAATTCCCCTTGACCATTCCCAGAAACCATAGATTACTAAGGAAGTAACAAGATCACTCACCAAAAATCATTCAAAAATTTGAAAGTAAATTTCATGCGGCCATTTGATCGAGCACTTGACAGGAATAGTACAACTTCAACCACTATACACTGTTTTGAGCTATCAATTTCTCATCTCTTGTACTGCAATCAACCCATTCAATTGTGCATGATCATGCATGGTACTTGGTCGTGCAAAGGAGAGGCATCACTTGCCACATTGACCAATGCCATGCTTGTACCGAGCCGACCATGCCAGTCGAGCACGAACCACTCGCTGCATGCCGCGCCGCCTACTCCCACGACACCTAGCAGCTAGCCATGACCTCACTGCCACCCCTGTCCACCCATTGACCCAAGGCAAGAAGTGGAGACGCTGGAAATCATGCGCCCATTTAAGCCTCTGCCATGCCGAGACCACGACGGAGAGCCGCAGCTGCCTCACATGCACACGCCACACCTCGCTCTCTCCGCTCGTACCTGCCGTCGCCATGTCACCAGTGACCTCCCAGACATGATCGTTCACCGCCGCACGCCCCGTGACCACCGTACTGAGTGACGAACACCCGCGTACTAGAAAAGAGCACCGACGTTGCCCAACCAACAGAGACCGCCCCATGCCGCGCTGTCACTCGCGTGACGATCGCCATAGTCCGCCGCACCAACTCATGCCCTATGCCATGCTCAACGAGTCCTATAGCAGCGTCACCGGAGAAGCCAGACCATGCCGCCCTGCCTCCACCCTTGGGGTATAAATAGAGGCCACCCCAGACCTCATTCTCCACACCATTCCACTCCCCACTCACCCAGGAACCTCACCGACCCATCCCCGGAGCAAGGCGAGGACGACGATGCCGAAATTTGGCCGGAGTCCACCACTATAGTCGAGGAAGGAAGCCGTTGATTGCGGCCACCCTAGGAGCTTCCATGACCACCAATTGAACCGCCATCGTCGACAAACCCATTCGCCCCCATCGCTGACCCTAGCTGGATCCCCGGTAAGTCCCCAGCGACCCCCATCGCCGCGTTAGGGTTCGACTCTTGCCGGAGTAGTTCGACGGAGATGACGAACCACAGCCGTAGATCCTAGTCTAATCGTAGGGATGAGATTGAAAGATACCATTTCGGTTTAGATGAGTCACTAACGCGTGGGACCGTTCTGCCAGCAGCCCGCTGCGCCAGCACCGTGCAGTTGGGCCAACCCAAGTCTTTTCCTGCATAGAGCCCAATGATTCAAATAAGATTTTACCTTTTTAGCTAAAACCGGATTCTGTCAGTAGATTCAAAATTCAATTCAAAGAGATTCACTAAACCAAAATGCATGCTTCTAGTTTTTTTGGAAAGGTATTGAAATTGTCTAATCACTCTCGTTGGATTCAAACCATTTAGAATTATAGATCACCTATACCAAAAATAACAAGACCGAGACTTTTGACACTTCAAACATTTTTCTAAAATAAACTATAAATGTTTTTGAGATGATTCCACCTCTTAAAAATCACATTTGCCATGATCTACATGAATATGTAAAAAGATTTGGTTTTACAAATATGAAACATGGCTTAGTATTAAAAGAGTGCTATATAGGCATTTCTAGTCACTTTAATATTATTAAATAGTAATATTAAATATTGTAATATATGATCACCATTTTAAATCACATTCCCAAGTATTGGAATAGATGGTGATGACATGTGTCAACATGATCCACTATTTTAATTGGAGAATATTAAATCTTAAGGATTTAAAATGAGTAGAAATTACTTTTCTAAAATAAGAAGATTCAGAAAATGTTAATATTCCATATGATGATTGAGAAGATGCTAGATCATCTAGTATGAGCCCTTGTGTGCTAAATAGAAGTAGTGAAGTGTTGTTTGGTGATTGTGTACATTGAATGTATTTATAGACCCTAGTATCGACCTGGGCTACAATGAGGAGGAGTACTTCGAGGAGGAGGAGGAGGAGAACTTCAACGACAACAACAACTGCACTGTTCAAGGCAAGCCCACTATGCAAGCTATCAGTGCAAGCTAGAACTATGCATGCTACTTGTGCAAACCGCTTATACCAGATGCCCTAGGAATGCTTGGTTATGCAACCTTAATTTTACCAATTCCCAGTTTTACTCTATAACACCCCAAAAATTTTAATCAAGGTTATCAAATACTAATCACCTGATTTAGGGTTAACAAAAACTTTTATTAAGAAAATAAATATGAAGACATCTTAGTTTTGCATTAAGGTGTGATTGTTTGAAAATGCCATGCTTGATTGTTGCCAATGATGTGAAATGGTTTAAAGGTGCATACTACATCTTCTAGACCAATTACAAACAAAATCAAAAGAAAAAGAAATCAAATATGAACAAATAAAGCAAATGGTCATTTTGACAAAAGTAAACCACTAGGCCACTTTGTGTGTTCCTAGAAGAGAAATTTTAATAGAAATAATTCTACTTATTTTCACCCTTGCTAGACCAAGTAAAAGTGTATGAAGGCCCACTTTCCAAACTTATAAAAACATCTTTCAAATCAATTTAATGGATAGTGGAAAATTGAATCTAGTTAATATGTTAAGATACCTCTTTTTCAAAAACCTATCAAATCAATTCCCCTCGACCTCTGCAAGCAAACATAGACTCTCAAGATTAACTTAAGATCACTCAAAAGTTTTGAATCAAAAGTTCCAAAGCAAGTTTCATGCGGCCATTTTCACAAACACCTTGCTTACACTAATTTAACCACCTGCCTAACTTCACTGTTTCCACAGTAATTAGTCGACCATTTGGTCTCCACTTCACTGCCCTGTGTCCCCTGAGCATAGCGAGCACCCAGACCAAGTCCCCCTCTGCCATTTGCATAGTGGAGCGTCGCCTGATTGTGGTCATCACCGGCCGACCACAGCTAGCTCACAGTAGACACCGCCACAGCCAACCATGATGTCCAGGAAGCACGCCTCGGTCCAACGCCACCCCTTGTCCCAACCTCGACCCCAACCGAGCCCTAGACCACCCTAGATATGCCGCGCACTGTGCCTCTGCACCATGTCTAGAGCGCGCCAGCTCGCTGCACCCGACCAGCTCGCCCAGACCACGCCTTGACCTCGCCGTGCACGCTCACGCCCGCCATGATCACATCAACCCAGTAGACAACCCCGTTCGCCGCCGCGCGACCCGCAGCTGCCGCACGCCGCTGCAAACACCTCTACATCCGCGCGGAGCGCCGCATGCTCCCGACCGAACCACACCGCCCCACGCCTCGCCATTAAGTCCGTGAGATCCGCCAGGGAACCACGGTCCACCCACTAGCCTGTGCCATGCCGATGGTCGCCTGTAGCATCGTCACTAACGAGCTCGCGCCCGCATCGTTCGGTCCCCTCGTCGCAGTATAAAAGGAGGCCACCCCTGCCTCATTTCTCCACACCAACACCCTCACCACCTCTCTATGACCCTCCCCCACTTCTTCTCGGAGCAAGGCGATCTCTCTCTCGCCGGACTTTGGCCGAAGCCCGCCATTGCTAGAGGAGAAGGGCGCCAGCGATTTCGACCACCCCAAGCTCTGCCGTGACCGCGCCTCGCCTCACCGTCGTCTACCACGTCGATCGCCCCTGTCGCCGACCCTAGCTGGAGCCCATGTGTGCCTAGCCAGACCCCCACTGCCGCGTTAGGGTTGATTCCTCGCCGGAGCAGTTCGTCGTCGACGACGACTCCTAGTCGTTGATCTGTCTTCTAATCGCACGGCCCAGATGCGTAGATACCGTTTCGCGTAGTTAGTCCCGCTGACTGGTGGACCCCATCTGTTAGCAGCCCGCTGTGCCGCATAGTGTAGCTGGGCCGGCCCGTTTAACTTCCCGTGCTGGCCTGGAAATTCAAATAATTGTTTTTCCATTTTTGTTTAGACTAGTTTCTGTCCACAGATTCAAAAATCAATTCAGAGAGTTTTACTAATGTAACTACCTCGGTGAATTACGCTCTTAGTTAATGCCTGGATGAACGAAAGTGGTTAAAATAGTACGGTGGGGCCCAGGGCCACTCACGGTAAACCTTTCGGCCGTCCCAACCACTTTCAGTCAACGGGACAAGAACGAGCGGCGTAATCGGCAGGCGAAGGGATCAAATACATACACAAATGAGTATGTATGCAAGCCACATACAACAGTACATCAGAGCCATACCATCTAAAAGAAATAGAAATATTGCAACGCCATACGGCAAGATCCAAATGTCCTAGATAGATATAATAATTTAGGATAGCTCCTCATACATCACCCATAAGAGTATCAGGCGGAAGCGGAAAACAAGATCCGAGTACGGATAAGAAGCAAATTGGCATAAGATGCCCCATAATTAAACACATCCCGCCCACAGATCACACGGATCCCCGCTCCCGGAATCTCTACACCGAATGATCGTTGCCAACATCATCTGACTCTTCCACCCAGTATCCATCTTGCGGGTACACCTGTTCATCTGAATCAAACAATTTATCGTGTGAGACCCTAGGGGTACTCAGCAAGTCTTTATGCCACTAAAGGGGACACAACCTGGGGTGACGCAATTGCAGCAAAAGATAATACCTAACAATTCTATAGAGACTCGCTAACCTTCCGCCTAACCAAAGATAGACGGAAGTCCGTGAATTAAGAACAACAGTTATAACAGTATAATTATCAGATCCATCCTCCTCCTCGCTTACCAACGAGGAAGCGGACGAACAAACCCCATCATCCGTTGGCAGTTTTTATTAACCATTCCATGAGTATTGCACTATTTACTAGTCAAGTACTTAGTCAATTTGAAAGCGGTACTTTAGTTATACTTGTCTATGATCGAGAAACTGTGCTCCAAGTCGTCCATAACCGCGGACACGGCTTTCAGAAAGATTTACCCTGCAGGGGTGCACGAATAGCAACACACACTCGATCAACCTCGGAAAAACCAAATCAAAACCCAACGAGGCATTCACGACAAAGCAGTCACAGGATTCAGAAATATTTCAGGGGGCCACCCCATTAAGCTACCCGCAACGAAGTTGGCCGGCTCCGAGACGGACCCAAGGTTTGTGTGGACGGCGGTAAACGACTGGGAACCCGAAAATGTGACTAGGCTTGTCGATACAGCGAAAACGTGTCACGATCCAAAACAGTACAGGTGCTCCTCGCACAATCTTAAATAAAACAGTAACATGGCATAATTACAAGATAGTAATAAAGCCCCAAACTAATTGTGGCCCCAAGAAATAAGAATGAATCAAGCTCTGGCTCAGGGGGGTCCATAGGCCTCCCGGATGTGGATAGTGCGAATAAACAAGGAACAGGAATCAAGTACCCGGGGTCCTACGGGACACAAGTGAGCATGAAAAACCAAATAGCAGATATTGCTCACCGGTGCCTCTTTCATTAGTTATCCCATTACTACTCCAGTTATGTTGTTTAGGTACCTCGTTATCCTTTAGACACTCACATACCCTACTCATGCTTTTCTACGACTCGCATGGCTCAAACAACTCCTATAGTAATGGCTCATGGGACCGGAACAGGCTTAACGTGGTTTAAAAGTAAAGGCTATGCAGTACTTGGGATTCAATTTAATGCAATCGCGACTCAATGATGCAAGAATAAGATAGAGGCAATAGGTACTGTATGTATGCAAGCATGTGGTAGTGCTTGCCTGGCAGCTCAGTTGAAGCGAGAGATGGATCTGGGTAATACTCCTGTGATTCCTGATAATTCTCCTGCTGGGCGTCTATTCGAAGAAGAACCAAACAAACAAGGGCCAACATAAATAAAGTGCGCAAGAATATAAATTGAAATGCAACAAGCAACCAAGCATGCCATGATGAATGATGCACAATTTACATGGCATTGAAGTAGCATGGCAAAGGTGAGGTGTGGATACAAGAAGTAAAGCATTTTATCATTTAGTTGCCCAAGTTTTATTGTCTTAAACGGTTCAGATTTTAGATGACAACATGATGCATGCTTCAATTCAGAACAAGGATTGCATAAATAGAATGGGCTCGTCGCGCTGATCGATTTAGACATATTATTTGTCAAATTTGGAGTTATAAAACAAAAATTATTAGTTAATTAAGTAAAAAGGGCATTTTCTTGTAATTTTAATCAACTCGAAATTTAAAGTGTTCAAAATATAATGTGAAGGGCATATTTGAATTCCTCACATTTTTCTGATTCTAAAACATATATTACATGTATTATTTGGGTTTGTATTTTGAAAATTATTTGAATCTGAAAAGAATTTGAATTTAAATAAATTTGAAAAGATATGAATAAAAACAAACTCAGCGAAAAACTTTTTACACCCAGGCAATTCCAGCCACAGGCACTGACAGGTGGGGTCACAGCGGACTGGGGCCACACGCGCGCGAAAACACGTTTTTCACGCGGGACTGGTCTACCCACAGCGGCTGACAGGCGGGCCAGCGGCGGAAGGGGCCACGTGCCAGTGGGAAAACTTCCAGCGGCTGACTGGTGGGGCGCCAGCTGGACCGCGGGTTGCGTCTGAGAAAGCGGAGGGGTTTTCCTGCAAAACTCCCAGAGCGGCTGGCAGGTGGGGTCGTGTAGGGCGCGGGTTGCAGTAATTAAAAAGGGAAGGGGCTTTTTGCAAAATGGCCACGGCCGGCTACTGTTTATCGTTTTCCTCCGTCTGACGCGAATCCGGCGCGCGGCGCGGGGCGGGGGTTCGATCCTGGGACGTGGGCGTGCGCGCTGAGGGGCGGACCAG
Source organism: Avena eriantha (assembly GCA_910589775.1). Lineage (NCBI taxonomy): Eukaryota > Viridiplantae > Streptophyta > Magnoliopsida > Poales > Poaceae > Avena > Avena eriantha. The sequence goes on along the minus strand of OU342741.1, from coordinate 155,437,106 downwards.
TGCGGTAGTGCTAGGGGAGCTGACTGGGAGGAGGGCGCGGGCTAGATAGGGCGAGCGAAGCGCGGGAAAACTGCAGACACCGGCAAGCCCTGGCGCGCGGAGGCTGCTCGACGAAACGCACGGCGAGGCTATAGCGGGACGGTGAGGCGGAGGATGTCAGTGAGATGGAGATGCTCACCGCGAGTTGCCTGGTGGTGTCGGATCGGCACGAGGGGCTGCAGAACGGCGAGGTCGCTGGCGCTCCGATGAACTAGGGTTTCGGGGACGACGAGGTACTGGCGGCGCTGGGGAGCTCCTCGTCCACGTCGGCGCGTACAGGGAGCAGCAGGGGGTTCCTCTCGGTCGCCCAGGACACTCCCACGTCGAGCACGACGGCTGGGAAGCAGAGGAGCCGAGGTTGCTGGCGGCGAACGGCGGCAGGTGGCAATCGTCGGGGAGGAAGAAGGGGAAGGAGGAGGGCGTCTCGGGGTGGATCTGGGCGGGGCCAGAGACGGGAGGAGGAGGGGAAAGTGAGAGGGAGAGGGAGGAGAGGCAGGTGGGCACGGCAGGGAAAAGGAGCTCGGGCTTTGCCCTTTTTCCTCCTCGGGCACGTGCTCGGCCGGCTGGGCTGGCTGGGGCTGGTCCAGGGCGAGGCAGGGAGGCTGCAGGTGGACCAGGCGGCGTGGTGGCTTGTGGGCTGGCTCGGCAGAGAGAGAAAGAGGGTAGGGGCTCGGTTTAGCTCGGGTTAGTTAGGGCATGGCTAGGGTTAGGGTTAGACTTAGCTAGGTTAGAGAGAGGAGGGCTGGGGTGGTGGGTCAGGTAGAGAGGGAGAGAGAGGGTCAGGTGGTGCTGCTAGTGAGAGAGAGGGAGGGAGGATTAGAGGTAAGGTTTAGGGTTAGGGAAAAATAGGTTATGAGGAGAAAAAGAGGTTAATTAGTTTGATTAATTTTAAGTATTTAGATTGTAATTTTGTGTATGAAGCCAAACCAAGAAGAACTAAAAGGGCTTGAGCTTGCATGGACTAATGTAGAGAAGAAACTAGAAAGAAAGAAGAAGAAAAGAAATAGGTGGAATAAGGCTCATGTGGTCATACATGTAGAAAAAAATTAAAATAAAAGAAAAGAAAGGAATGTGGATAAGACCATCCCAAGTGGAGCATGGTGGAGGCTAGAATGATCATGAGGTGGAGGTGAAAGAATTCTAAGAGAAAGAAAAAGAAAAGAATTATGGGGTAAGCCTCATATGGTCCATGAATGGAGAATAAATAAGAGGAAAAGAAAAGGGTGATACTATGGGGATGGTGTAAGGGAGGTAGATGGTTTTCCCAAGATAAGATCCACTCAAACCAAGAAAAACCAATGGAAGTACAAGATGGTGGAGAAGCTTGCATGGCCCATGCAAAAATAATAATACCATTATTTATTTTGTGACAACAATAATAATATGATGGCATTAATCTTATGCATTTCCAAGAAGTGGAATAAAACCAAGCAAAGAATTTAGAGGATTTAATCCACCCCAAACTACATGAGCTAGAATTAAAATATCAAAGAAAGAAAATAAATAAATAGACAAGCTCATTGTTAAAGGGATGGTGGAATTATAGGGTGGTGGGAGATAAAGGTGGTGAAATGGAATAAGAGATATGCCCCCAACTCAACTTGGGCACTTGAAAAATATATCAATAGCCAAATATAATATCAAGAAGCAAATACAATTAATAATGCATGTGAGAGAAGAACCAAAAGACAAGGAGTTTTATATGATGCTCAAATGCAAGGTGGCATGATGACATGAGCATGCTATAATTATGATGCAACAATAATATATATGAAGTAGCCAATATCTTACTAGGACAAGTAGCATTCCAATTGTTAGACAATTGGGGTGCTACAACTCTCCCCCACTAAACAGGAATCTCGCCCCGAGATTCTAGGAAGAAGAAGACTCAAAGAGGGTAGGATACTTGGCACGGAGCTCATCTTCACGTTCCCAGGTGGCTTCATCAACGGAATGGTGCGACCACTGCACCTTGCAGAACTTGATGGACTTGTTGCGAGTCCTTCTTTCTGCGACTTCAAGAATTTTTGTGGGGTGTTCTTGATAAGACAGATCTTCTTGGAGATTGATGAGTTCATGGTCCACGGTCCTGCCGGGATCCTTGAAGCACTTCTTGAGTTGAGAGATGTGAAAAACATCATGGACTTTGAGTTGTTCAGGAAGGTCAAGAGCATACGCAACTTCTCCTCTTCTTCCACGAATTTTGAAAGGACCGATGTATCTAGGAGCCAGCTTTCCTTTGATACCAAAGCGATGCGTGCCTCTCATGGGAGTGACACGAAGGTAAACGAGATCACCAGGGACATACTCCACGTCCGTGTGCTTTCTGTCATAATTGCTCTTCTGGCGACTTTGAGCAATCTTCAGATTTTCAAGAATGATGTGAACTTTCTCCTCCGCTTGAGTTACAATGTCGGGACCAAACAATATTCTTTCACCTGCGCCCGACCAACCAATCGGAGTTCTGCACTTGCGACCATAGAGAGCCTCAAATGGTGCCATCTTTAGACTTTTCTGGAAACTGTTGTTGTAAGAGAATTCAGCATAAGGAAGACATTCTTCCCACTTCATGCCGAAAGAGATAACGCAAGCACGGAGCATATCTTCCAGAATCTGATTGATCCTTTCAACTTGTCCTTGCGACTGAGGGTGGTACGCTGTGCTGAAGTTTAATTTTGTTCCCAAAGCATTTTGGAAACTTCCCCAGAACTTGGAAGTGAAGATGCTTCCACGGTCTGAACTGATCTCAAGAGGAACTCCATACAGAGAAACAATTCTGTTGATATAGAGCTCAGCCAACTGAATTGCAGAAATTGTTTCCTTGACTAGAAAGAAGTGAGCTACTTTGGAAAGCCTGTCAATGACAACAAAGATTGCATTGTTGCCTTTTTGCGACCTTGGAAAACCAGTAATGAAGTCCATCTCTACTTTCTCCCATTTCCATTCCGGAGGCTTCAATGGCTGTAGAAGACCGGAAGGTTTCTGATGGACAGCTTTAACTCTACGACAGACATCACACTCCGAGACATACTTGGCACAATATCGTTTCAAACCAGGCCACCAATATTGTGTTTTCAAGTCCATGTACATCTTAGTGCTGCCAGGGTGGATGGAAAGAACAGAATCATGCGCCTCCTTGAGAACTTGCTCCCTTAAACCCGGGTCGTTCGGAACAAACATCCGGTGTTCAAAGAAAAGAGTGCCTTGGTCATCTATGTGAAAAGACTCATACTTTGGAAGCTGAATGTTGGAGATGATCTTTTTAGTGTAAGGATCCCCAAGCTGAATGGAACGGACCTTTTCTTCCAATAGAGGTGTTGCTAGAAGGTTCAGCAGATAACCTTGATCCACAATTTCAAGGTTGAGCTTGCGGAATTCCTTGCACAAGAGAGGTTGTTGTTCTTCCACCATGAGGTTGTTGACATAAGCTTTTCGGCTGAGAGCATCTGCCATGACATTAGCTTTGCCCGGGGTGTAGTTGATGGTCAAATCGAAATCATTGATTGTTTCAATCCACCTCCTCTGACGAAGGTTGAGATCAGGCTGTGTGAAGATATACTTCAGACTCTTGTGATCAGAAAAGATCTCACAACGGTTGCCCAGCAAGTAATGCCTCCATACTTTCAAAGCAAAGACAACTGCTGCGAGTTCGAGGTCATGTGTAGGATAGTTGATCTCATGCGTCTTCAACTGACGAGATGCATAAGCAACAACTTGCTTTTCTTGCATAAGGACCGCACCCAATCCTTGCAATGAAGCATCACAGAAAATCTGGAAAGGCTTTGATGTATCTGGAGGAACTAAGACTGGTGTGGAAGTGAGCTTCTCTTTGAGTGTTTCAAAGCTTGCTTGACATGCAGGAGTCCAAAGATATTTCTTGCCTTTCTTGAGGAGATCGGTAAGAGGCTTCGCAATCTTTGAGAAATTTTGAACGAAGCGACGGCAGTAACTGGCCAAACCAAGGAAACTTCGGACTTCTTTGACATTTATGGGTGGAAGCTAATCCATAATTGTCTTAATAGTTTCTGGGTTGACGGCAATGCCCTTGGCAGAGATAACGTGACCAAGGTAGGTGACTTGAGGCAGCCAAAACTCACACTTGGAGAACTTTGCATACAGGCGGTTCTCACGAAGCTTGTTTAGGACACACCGAAGGTGTTCTTCATGTTCTTCTTTTGACTTAGAATAGACTAGGATGTCATCCAGATAGACCACAACGAACTTATCAAGATATTCCATGAAAACCGAGTTCATAAGCCTCGAGAAGGTGGCAGGTGCATTGGTTAGACCGAAAGACATGACCGTGTACTCATACAGGCCATAGCGAGTGGTGAAAGCTGTTTTGGGAACATCTTCCTTGCGGATCTTGATTTGATGGTAACCACTTCTCAAATCAAGCTTAGAGAATACCACAGCTCCAGCTAGCTGATCAAAGAGATCATTAATCCGCGGAAGGGGATATTTATTCTTGATTGTTTTAGCATTGAGTGCCCGATAGTCAACACAAAGTCTATCAGTCTTGTCTCGCTTCTTCACAAAGATGGTTGGACTACCCCAAGAAGAAGTACTGTGCTGAATGAAACCCAACTTCTCTTGTTCATCCAACTGACGCTTAAGTTCAGCCAACTCAGCAGGACCCATTTTATAAGGCCGCTTGGAAATAGGAGCGGTACCAGGTTCAAGTTCAATGACAAACTCAACCTCACGATCCGGAGGCATACCTGGCAACTCTTCCGGAAAGACATCTGGAAACTCACAAACTACAGGAACACTCTGAATACCTTCCATAGCATCATCATTCAGAGCCGCCAAAGAATAAAGCTGAATTGCAGGAGTCAGACTTGGAGAATAGACTATATGGCCTTCAGGAATTTTTAGAGAAACCGAACGTTCAGCACAATCAATCACAGCTGCATTTGCTGTCAACCAATCCATGCCCAAGATAACATCAATATCAGAATTGCCAAGAACAATTAAGGAAGCCGGAAACAAAGAACCACCAATCTCAATTTGATTGCCATGGCTGATATGAGCAGCCCTCATGTGTGACCCAGGAGATTGTACCACAAGACGGTGTAATAAAGGAACCATAGCCAGATCTTGCTCATGAGCAAACTTGTGAGAAACAAAAGAATGCGAAGCACCAGAATCAAACAAAACTCGTGTAGGAACTGAGTTAACAGGAAGCATACCCATCACAACTCCAGGAGCATGCTCAGCTTGAGCGGCGTTGACACAGTTGGCACGAGCAACCGTAGATCCCGACTTAGTGTTGATGTTGAGAGCCCGAGGTGGAGGTGCACGAATCATAGGAGCACTTGCCGCAGGTCTTGGAGGTGGTGGTGGAAGAGCTTTGTTGTTCATTGGACAATTCCATTGCTGATGCCCTGTGTTTCCACAAGTATAACAAGCACCAGGTGGACGTGGAGCAACGTAGCCAGGGACTCCGCCAGGCGCTCCAGGGTAGTTGTGGTTGTAGCCCCTGGGAGCCGCAGTGAAGGAGTTTGGTGGCCTTGGTGCGTAGCTTGAAGGTCTTGGTGGAGCGGGGAGCGACGGTGGGGTGTTAGGAACCCAGACACGACGCTTAGAAGGAGCTGCCATAGCAGAAGAGCTTGATGTATCACGGCTGTGTTTCTTTGACTCCTCAAACACTTGCCTACCTGCTTCTTCCTGCAGAGCTGTGTGTTGAAGTTCCAGGAAAGATGCTGGCCTTGCATGAGTGATTGCATATTTGATGGAAGCATTGAGGCCTTGCCGAAACCTCTTTTGCTTCTTCTTGTCATCAGAGATCTCATCGCCACCATAACGAGACAGGTTCATGAAGTTTCTGATGTAGGTGTTGACATTGTCAGTGCCCTGCTTGAGGTTGAGAAACACTTCCTTCATCCTTTCCATGACAATTTCTGACAGATATTGCTCTTTGAAAGCAGCAGTGATTCGCTCCCAAGTAGGCTGAAACCCAGAAAGATCTGCCTTGAGGTAATTTTCCCACCAGAGAGCTGCATCTCCCTTCAGAAGGTGAGTAGCACATTTGACCCATTCTTGCTCGGGAACATCCGCAGTCATGAGCAACCTTGACACTTCACGAAGCCAATCATCCGCATCAAGTGGCTGATCAGACACCTCAAATTGGCGTGGGTTGAACTTGAGAAAACTCTTGATGTCTCCTCGCTTGGGAGGTGGAGGTAGCGGAGCAAACTCATTCCTCCTCACACTTTCCTCGAAGCGCTGCTGGTTTTGCTGCATAGTGCCCAAAGCATTTGCAATACTTGCCAAAGCGGCCCCAAGTTCAGGTGGTATATCCTCCTCAGAACGGCGTGGTGGTGCCATCCTGTGATTGATATAAAACACAAGTCAGTACTATAATGGAGAATGATAATAATCCAAAATAGTACCAAAATGGAATTAATCAAGATTATAGAATGCAATTCACTCAGGTGATATGAAAATATCAACAAAGTTCAAGGCAACTAGAAGATATTAAGCATAACACACACGACTGAACAAGGAGTGTGGTATACAAACTAACAAAGAAAAATTTTCCGCAAATTTTGGCATTAAAATACCACTAAATGCGCAAAACCACTTAACGAATCAAGATTAGCAACTCTACTAGTTCAATATACAAAAGCAAATGACAAAAGTAGTGGTATGGTCGCGACTCCATCCCGCACTCAAATCATTACTTCGCACATGAATCAGTAAAACACATATCCCAACAACTTCTTCTTAAGGTGAACCTAAAGATTGGTAACTACGGAAAAGAACACCCCAACAAGATAACGTCGGATAACAAAGAGTAAGATAGATCGCATCGGTGTACAACGAATCAGAATAGATCGCGTCGGTTTACAAAGGACTGTCGGTAGGGAATGTACCAACAGTTGATAACCAAAAGGCAGATAGTGATAACATTTGGATGCAACAGATAGACAAGGAATTCACACACACACACACACACAAACATAACCTATGGTACTACGGAACCCAGAACACGTGAATCCTAGTTTGAAGTTTAGAAGAGGATTGAAAACGTTACACTTCCTTACCAGAAAAGGGTGGGTGGGTGGGTAAGAAGAAAAATGGAAGCAATCTTACTATCACGTTTGTTTTTCCCTAGTATACATAACTACCAAAATATTTGCTAGACAGACAACGACCATTTTGGCTGAGACCCTGAAGGGCGGGATGGCTCTGATACCAATTGTAACTACCTCGGTGAATTACGCTCTTAGTTAATGCCTGGATGAACGAAAGTGGTTAAAATAGTACGGTGGGGCCCAGGGCCACTCACGGTAAACCTTTCGGCCGTCCCAACCACTTTCAGTCAACGGGACAAGAACGAGCGGCGTAATCGGCAGGCGAAGGGATCAAATACATACACAAATGAGTATGTATGCAAGCCACATACAACAGTACATCAGAGCCATACCATCTAAAAGAAATAGAAATATTGCAACGCCATACGGCAAGATCCAAATGTCCTAGATAGATATAATAATTTAGGATAGCTCCTCATACATCACCCATCAGAGTATCAGGCGGAAGCGGAAAACAAGATCCGAGTACGGATAAGAAGCAAATTGGCATAAGATGCCCCATAATTAAACACATCCCGCCCATAGATCACACGGATCCCCGCTCCCGGAATCTCTACACCGAATGATCGTTGCCAACATCATCTGACTCTTCCACCCAGTATCCATCTTGCGGGTACACCTGTTCATCTGAATCAAACAATTTATCGTGTGAGACCCTAGGGGTACTCAGCAAGTCTTTATGCCACTAAAGGGGACACAACCTGGGGTGACGCAATTGCAGCAAAAGATAATACCTAACAATTCTATAGAGACTCGCTAACCTTCCGCCTAACCAAAGATAGACGGAAGTCCGTGAATTAAGAACAACAGTTATAACAGTATAATTATCAGATCCATCCTCCTCCTCGCTTACCAACGAGGAAGCGGACGAACAACCCCCATCATCCGTTGGCAGTTTTTATTAACCATTCCATGAGTATTGCACTATTTACTAGTCAAGTACTTAGTCAATTTGAAAGCGGTACTTTAGTTATACTTGTCTATGATCGAGAAACTGTGCTCCAAGTCGTCCATAACCGCGGACACGGCTTTCAGAAAGATTTACCCTGCAGGGGTGCACGAATAGCAACACACACTCGATCAACCTCGGAAAAACCAAATCAAAACCCAACGAGGCATTCACGACAAAGCAGTCACAGGATTCAGAAATATTTCAGGGGGCCACCCCATTAAGCTACCCGCAACGAAGTTGGCCGGCTCCGAGACGGACCCAAGGTTTGTGTGGACGGCGGTAAACGACTGGGAACCCGAAAATGTGACTAGGCTTGTCGATACAGCGAAAACGTGTCACGATCCAAAACAGTACAGGTGCTCCTCGCACAATCTTAAATAAAACAGTAACATGGCATAAGTACAAGATAGTAATAAAGCCCCAAACTAATTGTGGCCCCAAGAAATAAGAATGAATCAAGCTCTGGCTCAGGGGGGTCCATAGGCCTCCCGGATGTGGATAGTGCGAATAAACAAGGAACAGGAATCAAGTACCCGGGGTCCTACGGGACACAAGTGAGCATGAAAAACCAAATAGCAGATATTGCTCACCGGTGCCTCTTTCATTAGTTATCCCATTACTACTCCAGTTATGTTGTTTAGGTACCTCGTTATCCTTTAGACACTCACATACCCTACTCATGCTTTTCTACGACTCACATGGCTCAAACAACTCCTATAGTAATGGCTCATGGGACCGGAACAGGCTTAACGTGGTTTAAAAGTAAAGGCTATGCAGTACTTGGGATTCAATTTAATGCAATCGCGACTCAATGATGCAAGAATAAGATAGAGGCAATAGGTACTGTATGTATGCAAGCATGTGGTAGTGCTTGCCTGGCAGCTCAGTTGAAGCGAGAGATGGATCTGGGTAATACTCCTGTGATTCCTGATAATTCTCCTGCTGGGCGTCTATTCGAAGAAGAACCAAACAAACAAGGGCCAACATAAATAAAGTGCGCAAGCATATAAATTGAAATGCAACAAGCAACCAAGCATGCCATGATGAATGATGCACAATTTACATGGCATTGAAGTAGCATGGCAAAGGTGAGGTGTGGATACAAGAAGTAAAGCATTTTATCATTTAGTTGCCCAAGTTTTATTGTCTTAAACGGTTCAGATTTTAGATGACAACATGATGCATGCTTCAATTCAGAACAAGGATTGCATAAATAGAACGGGCTCGTCGCGCTGATCGATTTAGACATATTATTTGTCAAATTTGGAGTTATAAAACAAAAATTATTAGTTAATTAAGTAAAAAGGGCATTTTCTTGTAATTTTAATCAACTCGAAATTTAAAGTGTTCAAAATATAATGTGAAGGGCATATTTGAATTCCTCACATTTTTCTGATTCTAAAACATATATTACATGTATTATTTGGGTTTGTATTTTGAAAATTATTTGAATCTGAAAAGAATTTGAATTTAAATAAATTTGAAAAGATATGAATAAAAACAAACTCAGCGAAAAACTTTTTACACCCAGGCAATTCCAGCCACAGGCACTGACAGGTGGGGGTCACAGCGGACTGGGGCCACACGCGCGCGAAAACACGTTTTTCACGCGGGACTGGTCTACCCACAGCGGCTGACAGGCGGGCCAGCGGCGGAAGGGGCCACGTGCCAGTGGGAAAACTTCCAGCGGCTGACTGGTGGGGCGCCAGCTGGACCGCGGGTTGCGTCTGAGAAAGCGGAGGGGTTTTCCTGCAAAACTCCCAGAGCGGCTGGCAGGTGGGGTCGTGTAGGGCGCGGGTTGCAGTAATTAAAAAGGGAAGGGGCTTTTTGCAAAATGGCCACGGCCGGCTATGTTTATCGTTTTTCCTCGTCTGACGCGAATCCGGCGCGCGGCGCGGGCGGGGGTTCGATCCTGGGACGTGGGCGTGCGCGCGGAGGGGCGGACACAGTGCGGTTAGTGCTAGGGGAGCTGACTGGGAGGAGGGCGCGGGCTAGATAGGGCGAGCGAAGTGCGGGAAAACTGCAGACACCGGCAAGCCCCTGGCGCGCGGAGGCTGCTCGACGAAACGCACGGCGAGGCTATAGCGGGACGGTGAGGCGGAGGATGTCAGGTGAGATGGAGATGCTCACCGCGAGTTGCCTGGTGGTGTCGGATCGGCACGAGGGGCTGCAGAACGGCGAGGGTCGCTGGCGCTCCGATGAACTAGGGTTTCGGGGACGACGGAGGTACTGGCGGCGCTGGGGAGCTCCTCGTCCACGTCGGCGCGTACAGGGAGCAGCAGGGGGTTTCCTCTCGGTCGCCCAGGACACTCCCACGTCGAGCACGACGGCTGGGAAGCAGAGGAGCCGAGGTTGCTGGCGGCGAACGGCGGCAGGTGGCAATCGTCGGGGAGGAAGAAGGGGAAGGAGGAGGGCGTCTCGGGGTGGATCTGGGCGAGGCCAGAGACGGGAGGAGGAGGGGAAAGTGAGAGGGAGAGGGAGGAGAGGCAGGTGGGCACGGCAGGGAAAAGGAGCTCGGGCTTTGCCCTTTTTCCTCCTCGGGCACGTGCTCGGCCGGCTGGGCTGGCTGGGGCTGGTCCAGGGCGAGGCAGGGAGGCTGCAGGTGGACCAGGCGGCGTGGTGGCTTGTGGGCTGGCTCGGCAGAGAGAGAAAGAGGGTAGGGGCTCGGTTTAGCTCGGGTTAGTTAGGGCATGGCTAGGGTTAGGGTTAGACTTAGCTAGGTTAGAGAGAGGAGGGCTGGGGTGGTGGGTCAGGTAGAGAGGGAGAGAGAGGGTCAGGTGGTGCTGCTAGTGAGAGAGAGGGAGGGAGGATTAGAGGTAAGGTTTAGGGTTAGGGAAAAATAGGTTATGAGGAGAAAAAGAGGTTAATTAGTTTGATTAATTTTAAGTATTTAGATTGTAATTTTGTGTATGAAGCCAAACCAAGAAGAACTAAAAGGGCTTGAGCTTGCATGGACTAATGTAGAGAAGAAACTAGAAAGAAATAAGAAGAAAAGAAATAGGTGGAATAAGGCTCATGTGGTCATACATGTAGAAAAAAGATTAAAATAAAAGAAAAGAAAGGAATGTGGATAAGACCATCCCAAGTGGAGCATGGTGGAGGCTAGAATGATCATGAGGTGGAGGTGAAAGAATTCTAAGAGAAAGAAAAAGAAAAGAATTATGGGGTAAGCCTCATATGGTCCATGAATGGAGAATAAATAAGAGGAAAAGAAAGGGTGATACTATGGGGATGGTGTAAGGGAGGTAGATGGTTTTCCCAAGATAAGATCCACTCAAACCAAGAAAAACCAATGGAAGTACAAGATGGTGGAGAAGCTTGCATGGCCCATGCAAAAATAATAATACCATTATTTATTTTGTGACAACAATAATAATATGATGGCATTAATCTTATGCATTTACAAGAAGTGGAATAAAACCAAGCAAAGAATTTAGAGGATTTAATCCACCCCAAACTACATGAGCTAGAATTAAAATATCAAAGAAAGAAAATAAATAAATAGACAAGCTCATTGTTAAAGGGATGGTGGAATTATAGGGTGGTGGGAGATAAAGGTGGTGAAATGGAATAAGAGATATGCCCCCAACTCAACTTGGGCACTTGAAAAATATATCAATAGCCAAATATAATATCAAGAAGCAAATACAATTAATAATGCATGTGAGAGAAGAACCAAAAGACAAGGAGTTTTATATGATGCTCAAATGCAAGGTGGCATGATGACATGAGCATGCTATAATTATGATGCAACAATAATATATATGAAGTAGCCAATATCTTACTAGGACAAGTAGCATTCCAATTGTTAGACAATTGGGGTGCTACAACTCTCCCCCACTAAACAGGAATCTCGCCCCGAGATTCTAGGAAGAAGAAGACTCAAAGAGGGTAGGATACTTGGCACGGAGCTCAGTCTTCACGTTCCCAGGTGGCTTCATCAACGGAATGGTGCGACCACTGCACCTTGCAGAACTTGATGGACTTGTTGCGAGTCCTTCTTTCTGCGACTTCAAGAATTTTTGTGGGGTGTTCTTGATAAGACAGATCTTCTTGGAGATTGATGAGTTCATGGTCCACGGTCCTGCCGGGATCCTTGAAGCACTTCTTGAGTTGAGAGATGTGAAAAACATCATGGACTTTGAGTTGTTCAGGAAGGCTCAAGAGCATACGCAACTTCTCCTCTTCTTCCACTGAATTTTGAAAGGACCGATGTATCTAGGAGCCAGCTTTCCTTTGATACCAAAGCGATGCGTGCCTCTCATGGGAGTGACACGAAGGTAAACGAGATCACCAGGGACATACTCCATGTCCGTGTGCTTTCTGTCATAATTGCTCTTCTGGCGACTTTGAGCAATCTTCAGATTTTCAAGAATGATGTGAACTTTCTCCTCCGCTTGAGTTACAATGTCGGGGACCAAACAATATTCTTTCACCTGCGCCCGACCAACCAATCGGAGTTCTGCACTTGCGACCATAGAGAGCCTCAAATGGTGCCATCTTTAGACTTTTCTGGAAACTGTTGTTGTAAGAGAATTCAGCATAAGGAAGACATTCTTCCCACTTCATGCCGAAAGAGATAACGCAAGCACGGAGCATATCTTCCAGAATCTGATTGATCCTTTCAACTTGTCCTTGCGACTGAGGGTGGTACGCTGTGCTGAAGTTTAACTTTGTTCCCAAAGCATTTTGGAAACTTCCCCAGAACTTGGAAGTGAAGATGCTTCCACGGTCTGAACTGATCTCAAGAGGAACTCCATACAGAGAAACAATTCTGTTGATATAGAGCTCAGCCAACTGAATTGCAGAAATTGTTTCCTTGACTGGAAAGAAGTGAGCTACTTTGGAAAGCCTGTCAATGACAACAAAGATTGCATTGTTGCCTTTTTGCGACCTTGGAAAACCAGTAATGAAGTCCATCTCTACTTTCTCCCATTTCCATTCCGGAGGCTTCAATGGCTGTAGAAGACCGGAAGGTTTCTGATGGACAGCTTTAACTCTACGACAGACATCACACTCCGAGACATACTTGGCACAATATCGTTTCAAACCAGGCCACCAATATTGTGTTTTCAAGTCCATGTACATCTTAGTGCTGCCAGGGTGGATGGAAAGAACAGAATCATGCGCCTCCTTGAGAACTTGCTCCCTTAAACCCGGGTACGTTCGGAACAAACATCCGGTGTTCAAAGAAAAGAGTGCCTTGGTCATCTATGTGAAAAGACTCATACTTTGGAAGCTGAATGTTGGAGATGATCTTTTTAGTGTAAGGATCCCCAAGCTGAATGGAACGGACCTTTTCTTCCAATAGAGGTGTTGCTAGAAGGTTCAGCAGATAACCTTGATCCACAATTTCAAGGTTGAGCTTGCGGAATTCCTTCGCACAAGAGAGGTTGTTGTTCTTCCACCATGAGGTTGTTGACATAAGCTTTTCGGCTGAGAGCATCTGCCATGACATTAGCTTTGCCCGGGGTGTAGTTGATGGTCAAATCGAAATCATTGATTGTTTCAATCCACCTCCTCTGACGAAGGTTGAGATCAGGCTGTGTGAAGATATACTTCAGACTCTTGTGATCAGAAAAGATCTCACAACGGTTGCCCAGCAAGTAATGCCTCCATACTTTCAAAGCAAAGACAACTGCTGCGAGTTCGAGGTCATGTGTAGGATAGTTGATCTCATGCGTCTTCA